>CAMOHE010045396.1:64096-103376 GCA_946598075.1 Artocarpus hirsutus | reverse complement strand
AAGAATAGGTCGAAATAGTGGAAACCCAACCTTGTTGACTGGAGATCCCAAGATCTAGGTTCAATGGGACAACTAAACTGAATAGACCGAGTAGGATCACTGTGGGGGTTACCCCAACCTATTCCTAAAATAAAACAGTGATACCCGTAGAGAAAGGTTAAGCAGTTTGCTTTTAATGATTCTTATGTATCAAATATAATGAGAATTTGAGCGGAGTAATGCGGGTTACTCTTAAGAAAGAAATCACCTATGTGAGAGAGAAGTGGGGCCGCTTCAAAGGAGAATTGTTAGGGCTCAATTCTTTAGAAACTCTTGCAGAACCAGGGAGATGTTCATGGCCAAAATGAACATAACCATGAGAACTGAAACTGTGTTAGGAAAATATCTGTGTGAGGTATGTTACCGTTTACACAAATGGTAGAACAGTTCAAGGACATCGCGTCTACTGGTCAGCCAGTAAAGTAAACATACTTTCACAAGGGAAGGTTCAAGGGTTAACGCCTACCTATCCTATGCAGGTATTAACCATAGAACTCTATCACTGTGTAGTGTCTTTGTTTTTTTTTTTTCCCTTGTAGTTTGTCAATTTCATTCATGTGGGGGATTGTTGGAAAATAGCAATTGGGTGAATAAGAAATTGATGCCCATTAGTGGAGATTAATGGAGGTCATAAACCTTATGTTGTAACACCCAAATGCATGGTTAATTGGTGATTATGAGCTTCATAATCATGGAAAATAGAAGGTTACAATCAATGGTTTAATGGGAGATTATGAGCACCATTATCATGGAATATGGAAGGTTGCAACTGGTGCTTTTATGCACATAAATTCTGAATAAAGGCTCATTATAATTTAGATTGTAAATTCTGAATAAAGGCTCATTATAATTTAGATTGTAACATCTATTTTCTTAAGCTTATATATAGAACACTCCTCCACATGTTTGATATAGATAGATATATAGAATTTACACTCAAAAAGTCATAGAGGTTTTTTCTTTGATTTCAAGTTCTATCTAGATTTGTTGTAGTCATTTTTGGTGATAGAAAAAAAAAACACTGTTTCAAGTTCGCCGGAAACGGTATCTGATAGTGCTTAAGATTCCGTTGCTTGTCGTTGTATCCTGGGAGACAGACGTCTGTTGAATCCTCTTGCACAACCGGAGGGGGCGAATCTGTTTTAAGGAAAGCGTGAGCTTCACGTGCCTCGACCATTCATCTGTTCAATTACCGCTTTGTTTCAGTTGAAGTTGAAGGTTTTGATATACCTTTTTCATTTTTTTTCATGTTTACAATTGTAATTTGTTTGTTTTATTCATGCTATAATTGTTTGCAAATCCTGTTAGTAATACATACAATGTTTTATTCATATTATTTGCTTTAATATGATTATAGTTATTACTATAATGAATGTTTATGACCATTGAATCTGATCAAAATCACATCATAATAAAATAAAAAGAGATATGTATAACATATAGTTTTGAGACAACTATCACATTCAAAAAACAAGAATCTAACAACATTTATTTTTTCAATCCTAGAATAGAATTTTAATCTTCATAATCTGGCATCTTTCTTTTTCATATCATCTCTTATGCTTTAAAAAATAAATGCAAATAATAAATTTGAAAGAATAACATTTGAAATGTTATTGGCTTTTACGTAAGTCTATTTTTTTCTAAAATTGATTAGCTCGAACAATGTATAACGATTGCTATAATAGATTTACAAAAAGCTATTTATTTTTTGTGTTTACTCAAATTATTTTTTTTGTAATTTGCGTACCATGTTCGCTCCTTTTAATAAATTTAAATTCAATAAGTAGGAAACATTTGCTCAAGCATACAGAAAATTAATGTAATTGATGTTTACAATATGATTTATATAAAGGTCATTTTAAATAACAATTATAGCATTGAACATTTAGCAGGTTATATTATAGTTTGTTACTTTTTTATATTTTAGCATTTAACTACAATATATTAATTGTATTTATTAAGCATCCCAACTAAAAAATGGCTTTTCTCACTTCTTTACTTGTTTTGTAATTGTTCATTGTATTTATGCAATTTACAATACATATCTAGTTAAGTGTTCCAAGTCACTCTTCTTCCTTGCGAAAATCTCAACTCAGTATAATTGTTCCTATGTCTACCATCTCATGTAATTGTTTTTTTTTTGTTTTATTTATTTATTTTTATTGGGGTCTTGTCTGTGTATGTACGAGCTTTTTTTTTTTTTGGTCTTTGTACTTTCATTGTCAAGGATTTCTGTTTTTTACTATTGAATATGAAGTTCTGTTCAAGCATAAAAACTTGAGAGAAGGCAAAGGTAAGGAGAATAAGACGCCAAGAAAATATAAAATAACAAGGTTTAAAACAAGTCTTCAAATAGGATTTTAGTTTCATGCAACAAATATAATATTATTCTTTTGCTTATTAAAATACGTTGAACTACCAACATTTTGCTGATTCAGTTGGCAGGAGACTGTTTCACTTAAGCATGCAGCTGCCAGTGTAGGAGACTCTTATTGCCTTTGGGTCTCTTTATGGGTCAACTCTGAATTATTCGGATAAACCTCATGAGGGTTGAGGGGTCCTTTATAAAAAGAGTTCGTGCCTCTTGTGGTGAGTTTAAAAAATCGAAGGGTATGGATCACCATCACAAAAAAAATACATAGAGCTAACCAAAAAAATTTCATCGTCTGACTAGTGACCTGATAGAAATTTTTGAGCTATTATATAACAATAAGATGAGTTTTTTTTTTTTTTTTTTTTTTTTTGAAAAAAAACTAATTTTCTAAAGATGTTATGTTCACAATAGATCTAAAATAATTCAAATTGTTTTAAATCAAAATTTACAAATGTCCAGCGTTATTCAATTCCTATGACGACAGCCAGATTACTTACAATCATTTGTTGTAGAGGTTTAAATTATAGTTTAAATTATTTTGTCATTATATTGTCTCTTATAAAAATTTTAATTTTTATATAAATTTTTTGTTGAAACTTATAAACTAGACAGACCACTGAATAACGGAAAAAGATTGTAAAAGAGATTTTTAGAGATACTTGTTTGGACCAAGTTCCGCTCACTTTTGGCTAATATGAGCCAGTTAGATTCGCGCGTCCCCACGTGACAACTTATGTCATGAATTTCAACTTCAAGCGTTCCTCAGAAAAAATAAAGAAAAAAAAAAAAAAAAAAATAAGCAAGGCGAAGTGCACGTGAAAAAAATGATTGCCACTCGGGAAAAAAAAAACGCAAAATATCTACAAGCTTCACAAGTCTACTAAAAAAATAAAGTACTATTGGGCCTTTCATCCGCAGCACCGAACAGTAAGAATGTCAATCTCCATCAGGCTCAGTCCTCTTTTCACTTCAACGCCCCCAAAACGGCAACAAACCCACCGCCAAAGTTTCTTCATTTCACCACCACAACAAGCTCTAATTCCCGAAACACCAATATCCAGCTTTTCAACACTCAAAAAGCTCACTAATTACTCGTTAAATCCAATCAGAGCCGTTAATGGAAACTCCGAACAAGTCTCGTCACCAACAGAGAAGCCCAGGTCATGGGAAAACGTGCTGTCCACGGCAGCTAGCTTGTATCCTCTGTATGTGACCGTTGGAGGTGTGGTTGCTTGCCTTAAACCCTCTGCTTTTGCATGGCTTGTTCAGGCAGGCGCTGCTTCTTACAGTGTCTCTCTTGGGTTAATCATGTTGGCCATGGGCATTACTTTGGAGCTCAAGGACTTCCTCGGCCTCTTCTGGCAAAGGCCTCTTTCTGTACGGCCTATTTTCTTATCAATTTTTTTAATTTAAGAGTGTAATATTCTAAGTTTAGATTTTCATTGTTTTTTAAACAAATTTGAATTTTCGATCGTAATTAAAGGTTGATGTGAATTTACCCTTGAACTTAAGGACTTTGGGATCTTAACAATTTTTATTTTTTTTAAATTTTTAATTTGTGCAATTAGTTACTTAGAAGAAATGAATTTCTGGAATAAACTTTTTGAATTAGTTATACTTATTTTGTTACCAACATAGTTTGAGTTTCACCAAGAAGGAATTTCGAGCTGATTTTACTACGGATTTAGATGCAAACAAATTAGATACTTCTCATTTGTGGTCAGATACTGTTTGGATGCGTCGCTCAATACACAATCATGCCATCTTTTGCGGCCACCATTAGCAGAATCCTGGGTCTCCCGCCTGCTCTTTCAGTTGGTTTAATACTGCTTGGTTGTTGTCCCGGAGGTACCGCCTCCAATGTGGTACGACTTTCTTCCAACGATGTTTCTTTTCTCTGCTTTGTTTTATAATCTTCTCTTGCAGGTAGACGAAGCAGTACTTAAAAACTGTCAAATTTTTCTCTGAAAGCTACTCTTTCAAAGCATCCATTATAAATATGAAATGGGGTCTCAAGAAAATAAACTGTCTATTGATGTTGAGTGTTGACACTTAGTGCCTAATGCATTAGAACACTGAATAAAACTCTACCATGACCTTGAATTATGAGATATCCCGTCAATTTTTATTTTTATGGAATAGTGTTTCAGGTGACATTAATTGCTCAAGGGGATGTTCCTTTGTCTATTGTGATGACAACATGCACCACTCTGGGGGCAGTACTTCTGACTCCTTTACTCACAAAGATACTGGCAGGAACTTACGTTCCCGTTGACGCCCTCAAACTTTCCTTCAGCACCCTGCAGGTAAAATTTGAGCTAAATTAATGGACCTCCATGGATATAATACAGTCCAGTATATGATATTTGTGTTGTTTCTTTCTTTCTAGGTGGTTGTTTTACCAATTCTGTTGGGTTCTTACATCCAGAGTGCATTTCCCGGGGCAGTAAAAATTGTTACACCCTTTGCACCACTTTTTGCTGTTTTAGCTTCATCGCTGCTTGCTTGCAGGTTTGGTTATCTACATTTCTTTCTTTTTTTTTTTTTTTTGTAAAAGTGTATTGAATTTGATTTATTTATGATGATCTCACAGTTGAGGTTTATTTCATTTTTGGAGCCAGTGTGTTCTCAGAGAACGTTGTTCGTCTCAAATCTTCAGTGGTTAGCAGTTCATTGACATTGGATATGTCTCTAATGCATCGTGTTCAAGCATTATTAACCAGCCAACTGGGGGTTGTAATACTTTCTGTGCTGTTATTACATTTTTTCGGTTTCTTTGTGGGGTAAGTATTGAAGGCTTCGTAATATTCTTTCTTCAAAGCAGATCCTTGTTTTAAAGTTATAAAAGAAGAAATTTATTGTTAATTTTTGATTCAGCATTTTTCTGACGGTATCTATTGTGGCAGACATATTTTTTGTGGTAAGTTTTGGTGAGATCTGAGGCCGTGAGTGTTAAATACAAGAAAAACATTAATTCTTAATATGCAGGTACATATCAGCAGCTATTTGTGGCTTTAAGGAACGACAAAGGCGGGCAATATCAATCGAGGTATTGCATTGTAGCGTTCAGAGTTCCAAGAAACAAATTGAAATCGGCTTTACTGGATTTGCTAGTGCTCTTGGTTTATCATCCATACTTTGAAATAGATCGTGGTCTAATTGGTGAGTAAATCTTTTCTGTTTCACATCTTGTTGCAGGTCGGAATGCAAAATTCTTCTTTAGGTGTGGTTCTAGCTATGTCCCATTTCACATCGCCAATGGTTGCATTACCCGCAGCAATGTCTGCTGTCATTATGAATATCATGGGCAGTAGTTTGGGTTTCTTTTGGAGATACGTTGACCCCTCTGATTACAAGAATAGTCTTAAAGATAATAAATGATGGAAGAGCCCTTTATTAAGAGACTTATTTTCACTACGTACTTCCTTCGTCATCCTCTATGTTTCTTTTGCATTTGACGACGAAGTGATTGATGCTCAAATTACAGTTTCTTATTTGTTCATAAATTTTTTAGAATTGAGTTAGTAGGTGAATCTTTCTACTTGGCCTTTTCTTTTTGGTTTCTTATAGCGCAGGAAGAACTCACGGTATGGACCATGGTTAGTAGTATAATGGCCCGTATGGTACACCATATTATTCTATATTGTATTGTTTCTTTTTGTGTTTTGTATTGTATAGTTTTTATTATATATGGTGTTTAATTTGTATTGTACTAACTTATTAAATTGCATTATATCATTTTTGTTTGCAATTGTTTTAAACTTTTAATGAGATAATTTCCCTTCCATCTTCATACCAAATAAGGAACGTTTTTTTTTCCTCTTTCCTTTCATACTAAACACTTCTCACGGAAAAAGAAAAAGAAAAAAGAAAAATTTTTGTCTCCATCTCGGTTTCTCTCTCTTAGGTTATCTATCTCTTTCTTTATCTTGTCTCTCTCCTACCCAACAAGGCTCAAGGAATGACAATATTTAAATTTTTAGTTTGTCATTTGTCAAACTTTTTCTCTCAGTTGCATGAGAAGCCATATATACACTCATTTGTGGCAACCTACAAGGGTACAACCGTATGAGTTAAATTCGGTTTTGAATCTATCGAAAGCCCTACTTAATTTTCACGTGCAGGCGTTATTATCAATTTAACAATAGGGCTGCTTCTCTGTCTCTCCATATATATAATATATACACACGTCGCACACACTCACAACTCCTTCCTGAACTTGTTTTTTCTGTACTACAAATGGCTAATTACCAAAAGTCCAACGGCTTTTTAGGTACAAATCTTCATCTATGATAACGTTTCTGCTGAGAAAGTGAAAATGAACACCAAAGAGTATAATTTGTACCGATGCAAATTCGAATACAACTATAATAATCGCAGTGCTATTAAATTGCAGGCACAAGTGGTCACGCTGATTCTTGGTGGCGAAAGATCATTGTCAAGACCTGTTTCTAAGGAAGCTCCAAAAACAGATGGCAGATCATTATTACCACAAAAATCTGACTCACAGTCAGTTCTTTGCAAGTCGAAGCCAGGTATCTTATTTATTTCGACACAAATTCTTGGAAAAGAAAAATTTTATAAGGTGTCATCACTGATTGTCATATTTCACGAAAAAATTTGTCATCACCAAAAACTAGAGTAGAACGATGTTCTTTCAACAAAGGCTTGATGAAAGTTGTCCTTTGCATTGCTATTCTTTACGAGTATATTCATAGCATCAACTCTCTCTTTCTAGCTTGTAATATTAATCTTTTATCGAAATGGTGCAATTCGTAAATAATCAGCCATGCTGTAAAAAGTATAAAAAAGATTCAACAGATATATAAATAACCTATCAACTAATCATTTTTTCTATTATCAGTAATAAAAATTATGGGTTACTCGTACAACTATACCTCTTAATTTTTATTTTTTTCTTAATTTTTTTTTCTATTTTAGAAACGACAAAAGTATCCTTTGAATTTGAAAAACTTATTTCAATCATATCCTTTGCAGAATTTTTTTGACTTAGAATGCATAGAAATAAAATAAAAATACTTTTGTCTAAATCTAATTTGTTTATGAAATATATATTTCTTATTGGGAAAAGTTTTAAAAAATATATTTTAAAATTTAAAAAGTTATAAAATTTAAGATTTTTTTTAAATTTGGTATTTTGTTTTAGGATTTTTTTTATATTTTTAATATATAAAATATTTATCATTACTATTTAAAGGTAATTTTTTTATTTATGAGATAAAATTAAAATAAATTTTTAAAATTTTAACAATGAGTAGTTTCCATGAACGGAAAAACAAATTAGAAAAAAGTTAAAACTTAAAGGATGTTTAACTAAAAATAATTCATACCACAAATTCAATTATAACATTATAATACTCTCATATGCTACGATAAAATAAAAATTACGACAATATAAAAATTTTATATTACAATATTATATTACAAATAAAAATAGCTTTCATTAATAATTTCTACCGATAACTAAACACCTTAGCTAGACTATTATTACTATTTTGCGATAATTACAGTCCTACTAACTTGAGTTTTTCTTGACACAAGCGGCTGCGGAGACTGATGTAAACTGCTGACGGAAACTGAAAACCCAATCTTGAAACCATCGAACAGAACAGCCGCCATCATTTCTGGGCCTTTAATCATTACTCGGCAGTCGGCCCCACAAAACACGGCCCAGAACAGATCCCCCCTTCACTTCTCACTCCAATCCCCGTCCATTTTCCATCCTCATCATCACCAACCCCAATCAAGCATAACGATAAGATAATGAAAGATAATATTGTATTTACTTGATAATTTTTTTAAAAAACCAAACCCATACACTCTCTCTAGTTTGTTCACAATCATCCGACCCTGCTCTGAATCCCTCTCTTAGAAGTGAGAAGGATGGCTCAGAGCGGCGATGAAACTCCGAAACCCAAAAAATTGGAGAGGCCGCCGCTTCCCAAGCGCTCCAAGACCCTCGACGGCGGCGGCGACCACCATCCGCACTTCCCGGGCCCACTCTTCCCCGTCATGCGCCGCAACGCCACCTTGCCGCCACCGCAGCACCAGCACCAGCTGCCTTTGGATCTCCGAATCTACACCGGCAACAACAACGGTAACAGCAACGACGACGTTGCTGTTTCTAATCTCAACAATCGCGACTGGTTCTACCCTTCCTTTATGGTCCCACTCGCACCCAAACGCGGCGGGACGACGCCGTTCGATTCGCGCGTTGGCGGCCCCGCGGCGGCGCACGGCAAGGTCGCAGGAGACAAGCCGCGACGGATCGCCGCCGTGTCGGAGGCGAAGCCGGAGGTTGAGAAGAAGAAAGTGAATGTGGTGGAAAAGAGTCGTGCCAGTTCGATCTCTTCCGCCAGAGATTCGATTCGGTTGAAGGCTAGCAGGTTTTTAAAACCTAAATTCCTGGTTAGTCAGTGCACAAATTGTTCATCTTGATTTGTAAAAGATAAATGCATATGCTTGTGTTGTGTAATTTTGATTTTTTTTAGTGAATTCAATTTAGCAGAAAACTGATGGTTTTGTACTGAATACTGTCTCCTGCAGCTGGCATTCATATGTATAGTATTTGTATCATATGCAGTGTATTTGCGTCGAAGACTCGCAAAATTTGAGGTAATACATACTCTCAGAGCTTCATTAGCAATTACATATGTAAGCATGCAGATATACACACTTTAGAGCTTGTCTTGAAGGGGGAAAAAGTGGAAGGGATTGGGTTGGGGAAATAGTTGAAGGATTTTAGAACATATAGGTGTATGGTACCAATATTAGAGGAGGGAATGAGGTTCAAAACATCACCAAAGAAGCCCAAGTTGGAGGGATTACTGTATGAACTTTATCTGCTAAATTGAACTATAGTGTCAAATGAATTTTATTACTGCCATATTATTGGAGGAAACTAATCAATTGAGGATTAAATGATAATTGTAGAAATAAAATATTTTTCCCCTGCCGTCGCATCTCTACACCAATCAAGGGAAGTGATTTGTGTTTCTTTCCTTACATCCCAAACACCATAAGAGAAAGGTTTTATCCCTTCCTCTCCGCTTCCCTCACCTAGTTTATTTACTTCTCACTCCTTCCTATTTTCTCTCCCTTCTACCAGATAAGGCATTAGTTTCATTCTTTAATATTGTGTACGTACATTCACCTCATGTCTTTTTGAACATTGATTTTCAGGAAGAGAATGCTTTTCTTCGTAGATCATGTAGTGGTAAGGATAATTTTAGTCATAGCAATGCAAAGGAGTTGAAAACTGAAGTGGATGCAATATCAAATTTGAATTTTGGAAATGATGACAGTAGAAGTGTTGCTTTATATACTGTTGTCGTTACACTGACAATGCCATTCTTGTTGTACAAATATCTTGATTATCTTCCCCAAATAATGAGTTTCTCAAAAAGGAATAAGAACAAGAAGGAGGAGGTTCCTTTGAAGAAGAGGATCGCCTATACTGTGGATGTTTGTTTTTCTGTGTATCCTTATGCAAAGCTGCTTGCACTTCTTTTTGCAACTATTTTCCTTATTGGGTTTGGTGGGTTGGCATTGTATGCGGTCAATACGAATAGTTTTGCTGAAGCTCTTTGGCTTTCTTGGACTTTTGTGGCGGATTCTGGAAATCATGCTGATACAGAGGGCATTGGACCAAGAATAGTTTCTGTGTCTATAAGCTCAGGAGGTATGCTGATATTCGCCATGATGCTTGGGCTTGTTTCTGATGCAATATCTGAGAAGGTCGATTCACTGCGGAAAGGGAAGAGTGAAGTCATCGAAAGGAATCACATACTTATTCTTGGATGGAGTGACAAACTGGTACCTTTCCCGAATGCCTTTGTAATTGATGCATCTCTTGCATGAAGTGTCTGATTTGTAAAACTTCCTTTTCAGGGGGTCGTTAAGATTGGAAGTGTCTGGGTTTAAGATTTATATGGTATATGAAAATCTGTGGGTTGTCACTTCAGAAGTGGGAGTTTGTTGTTTTACATTCTCCAAAGTCCTTTTCCTTTTAAAGTGTCCTGACAAGGCACGTGCTTGGTTGCTTTTTTTGCATTTGCAAGGTGAATCTTCGTGCATGCCATTGACATACTTTTCTTTACGATTCTGAAAGCCACAAACTTTTGATATCTCCTCAACAATCCTTATTGTCAGAATGTTGAATGCAAACAAACATTAAAAAAAAAAAAAAAGCAATTAAGAGTTACGTGTTTTCTGCAGGGCTCACTTCTGAAGCAGCTGGCTATTGCAAACAAGAGTCTTGGTGGTGGAGTCGTGGTTGTACTTGCTGAAAGAGACAAGGAAGAAATGGAGATAGATATAGCAAAACTTGAATTTGATTTCATGGGAACATCTGTTATATGCAGAAGTGGCAGTCCTCTTATACTGGCTGATCTGAAAAAGGTGCACAGATGTAGCTCTGCTCTTTTCCTTGCCCTATTACTACATGCAAAAGTTCATATTTTGGATAGGGCTAAATCCTCTCTCTTGGATGTGAAACAGTGAAGTTTTTGTATTTAGATTGATGTTGTTTTTATTTGGCAGGTTTCAGTTTCAAAGGCACGTGCTATCATTGTTCTGGCAACCAATGAAAATGCTGATCAGGTCATCGCTAAATTTCTGATGTCCTCGTTCTTCTCATTGACTCGTCATTTTCCTTCAAAATATTAATTTATTGTGTTTGTAACCAGAGTGATGCCCGTGCTTTGAGAGTTGTGCTTAGCCTCACAGGAGTCAAAGAGGGTTTAAGGGGCCATGTTGTTGTAGAATTGAGTGACCTTGACAACGAGCCTTTGGTGAAGCTTGTTGGAGGTGAGCTCATTGAAACAGTCGTTGCGCATGATGTGATTGGACGCTTGATGATACAATGTGCTCTGCAACCTGGTCTTGCACAGGTGTGTTGAATTTTAATTATGTCTGTCTCTTCTCTAATCACATTATGCATCTACATGTAGACTAGCTCCAATCATCGGAACTATTGTTTTTCCACTTCTTTATCTAATTTTCTTCTTTTGGTTAGATATGGGAGGACATATTGGGGTTTGAGAACGCTGAGTTTTACATCAAAAGGTGGCCTCAATTGGATGGGTTTCGATTTGAAGATGTCCTAATTTCATTTCCCGATGCAGTCCCATGTGGAATTAAGGTTGCTGCCGAGGCTGGGAAGATAATATTAAATCCTGATGACAGTTACGTCCTCAGAAAGGGGGATGAAGTCCTTGTCATAGCCGAAGATGATGACACATATGCTCCAGGTCCCCTTCCTGAGGTTAATACTCCTCTTCCTAGTCCACTCAGCAGCGTTGTTAATGCATCTAGTGTTGTTTGTACTTGAAGGCTTTTCAATCGGTGGTTTTGTACAATAGTATTCTCGGTTATTTTGTGTGTGTTAATAAAAATAAATGTGGTTTTGTGTTATTTTGAAGTTGTGTTGTGTCCTCTTCACAGGTACGCCGGGGTTCTTGTCCAAAAATTGTTGACCCTCCTAAATATCCTGAGAAGATATTGTTTTGTGGTTGGCGTCGAGATATTGATGACATGATCATGGTAATTCGTTAATTCATCCAAAATAACAAAAAAGAAAAAAATGAATTTAGAAAAAGAAATTGCTCACGGAACGTGAACCGGAAAACATGAATAAGGAGGATGACATATTCTAGAATCTCCGTACAGTTCTAGATTGGTTTCCACCTGATCACTGTGTACTTCCTTCGCACAGGTTCTAGAGGCGTTCTTGCCGCCAAAATCAGAACTTTGGATGTTTAATGAGGTTCCTGAAAAAGATAGAGAGAAGAAACTTACAGATGGTGGACTTGACATACAGGGACTGGTGAATATAAAACTTGTTCATCGCGAAGGAAATGCTGTGATTAGACGGCATTTGGAGGGCCTTCCTTTGGAAACTTTTGATTCGGTGTGATTTTATGTCGTCTTTCTAATATGTAGTAGTTTTTTTTTTTTTTTTTTGCTCAGTAAATTCTATATGTATGGTTTATATATACAATAGCTATGCATATCTTTAGGTATTGTCTACACACAAACACATACGCTCGTACACGCTAACATACACACATACGTATACATGTTGCTTGTGCTGCGAGATTGTAACTCATTGGTTAACCAAGTCGACTTTTGCTGGAAATATATGTTGATGGACAGATACAGAAGACTTATGAAATAGTCTTGTGTTGATGATATTCTTAAATTGGGTACTAACGATAAATGGACAGATATTAATTCTTGCAGATGAATCATTAGAGGACTCTGTTGTGCATGCTGACTCAAGATCTCTTGCCACTCTTCTCCTTATTCGAGATATACAGGTAACTGCTTTGCTGCCTTCAATTTATTACTGGCAATAGCACACACGCACACACATGCATGTAGGCTTAGGTTACCGAGACCCTGATCATGGTGGAGGTTTCCCTTGATTGACTGACCTGAAGCTCTAAATGCTACCGTGATGGAACATTTTATAAGCAAGTTTTAGTTTGTAGCGTGTACTCTCAATGAAACTTTCACTAAAGCTTCCCTTCTGTTGTGTTTTGCAGTCAAAGCGTCTCCCTGACAAAGATACAAAGTCAACTTCTTGGCGGTTGTCTGGGTTTTCACACAGCTCATGGATCCGAGAAATGCAGCAAGCGTCCCACAAATCAATAATCATCAGTGAAATTCTTGATTCTAGGACAAGAAATCTTGTATCAGTGTCCAGAATAAGTGACTATGTATTGTCAAATGAACTCGTGAGTATGGCACTTGCAATGGTTGCTGAAGACAAGCAAATTAATCGGGTGCTCGAGGAACTATTTGCAGAGGAGGTATATCTCTACCCCTCACAAGACTAAAAGTTTTCTTCTTCACTTCATTTGCTAATGTTTCTATATTGAAATTTAAACTAATAGCCAGTGTTGTGTGTTTGACTTGTTTTCCTTCCTTTATGCAGGGGAATGAGATGTGCATCAAACCAGCAGAATTCTACTTATTTGACCAGGAAGAATTAAGTTTTTATGACATTATGATTAGAGCTCGCCAAAGGCAGGAGATTGTGATTGGTTATCGGCTGGCAAACACAGAGCGTGCTATTATTAATCCTTCGGAGAAGTCAGAACCAAGAAAATGGTCCCATGATGATGTTTTTGTTGTCATAGCCTCAGATGAATGACAAGGAATATGAGATTCCGTTGTTCTAAATCCTCTCTATCAATGCTTAACATTCACTGCCAACCTCTGTTGTAGACCAACCTGACCCTTTTTTTCCCTTCCTTGGTATTTGTCTGGATCCTCCGGTCTGACCAACAAGGAGAAAAGTCGTAGATTTATGAGGTAGAAAGTTTTGTTGAGCTGCAGCGAACATGAAGAAACGTAGGGAAGGTGGTGGTGTCAAATTCAACCTAAAAAATTTTGATGACCAACATATTGGTGTAAAATATCTACCAGAGTTTGTTAGAGGAGGGCATTGTAACGTATATCAGAATAGACATAATCAAGCGGATCAGCATTCTTAACCTGCTAGAAGGGGCTAACGTGTTGTACATTTAGTACGCTTCACAAAAGGAAAGTCATAATATAATTTCTATTTTCCCTTAAAATAAAAGGAGAGGAATGTTCGATGAAAATTGCCCTTTAATCTCATCTTAAAACTCGTCTTTTTTAATGTGCATTTGCTTTCTACTTTCTCCATGAGCAGTAATTGAGCCTCACCCTTTCCATAATAAGTTGCGGTTGATTTTCTTTTATTAGATCTCTCTAAAAACAATGGCTGAGACCAGGTGGCACGCTCAGATTGGATGGTTATAGATGATGTGGAATAGAGCTAACAGATCAGGAGAATTAGTTTTTTAGCCGGGTAGTTTAGTCTTTTCAGTTGTTGTAATAGTTTCCATAGATTCGTTGAAACTAACGTGAATGTTAGGCCTTTTTTCTTTAGTTTTAGATTTACTTCTGTTTTAGTATAAATAGGTGCCTGGTTGGTGAGCTGGTATGAGTGAGAGAAGCAAAGGTATACAGGGAGTCCTGATAGAGAGAGAGGCTTGAATGTGTAGAGAGAGATTGTTTCTTGAAAAGCTCTATTTGAGTGGTAAATACAAAAAGGCGTTCTTGAGGTTCTTTTTTTTTCTCCCAGAAATAGGTAGTGTTCTTTGTTCTTTCTGTTCTGTGGTTGAGTGTTCAGTTTGTTGTCCTGCTGGTTTTCTTCTTTGAAATTTACACATTGCTATAGGGTATTGCTGGCGTTGAACACCACATACTAAGTGAGAATGAGACCTACAGATGAGGTTTGTTTTCTATTGATGATGGTGCTTAGCACCAATTGTACCCCGAGCATTTTTCTCTCTTTAAGCAGCGTAAATTTGTGATACTTCATACCAATCAAAATGTGAAGCGAATTGAATATCCACAATAATTTTTTTTCTTCTTTTTTTTCTTGGATAATTGTTCATTTTCATTAAAATTAACAAATATATTGCTACAGGGGGGGAAATGATTACGATGGAACAACACCGCCGAAAGCAAGATGAGACCTTTTAATATTATCGTATTTCTCTCAACTCAAATGCCCTCTAACACTATTTTTACAATGTACAGAAAAACAAGACAACGAAACAGACTGTCACAAAATTTTATCAACCTCTTGAAAAGCGTATAACCAACTTCTCTCTCAAATAGAAATGTTCATCATTCCAACCAACAAGTTCTCCAACATAATCAATGACGCGGCTTCTCCAGAGCATTGCATCTCCGAGCTTTGCTTTCCTGCACCGCATTTTTCTCATCATTAACATCAAATTTTCAATATGAAATCCCAAACAGAGTCCGCATATAAAATCATAAAATAGGATTCCAAACGAAAACTTACCATAAAAGGATGATGACTTGCATTTGGCATTACTATTAGCGGTACTAGGCAGCTTGAGACGGCATGAAGAAAGTGGAAGAACAGGAAGATTTTGACAATTGCAAATCTCAATCATATAACCATCTGGGTCATGAAAGAAGAGCTGATCAACCATGATCCCACCTTCTTCAACCACTGCAGTCACATACTCTATGTTCATCTCCTCTAGTTTTTGCATGACAAGCTTCATGTCCGAGCATTGGAATGAGATGTGGTTGTCCTTTGGGTTGATTTTCTTTCCTTTGTTTGGTGGGATTGAATTTGACTCTAGCAAGTGAATCCCTATTCCGTAGTTGAACAACCTGACAAGTGAATAAAAAAAAAAAAGATTTACCACATATGCATCTATGTATTTGAAGTTCTATCATAGTATACCGTTATGAAAAAAAAAAAAAAAAAAAAAAAAAAAAAAAAAAAAAAAAAACTAGCTTTTAGAAAAGCTTATGTTCATAACCCATGAGAGGGGACCATTGAAGTCCATGTAACATCACAACAAGCAAAGCCAAACAAAAATACTAGATATTCTTTTACATAAATTTGGTGGGCTTTTTAGAAAAGCAAGATTTTACTAGAAATAATTGTGATTTTAGATTTTTTTTTACTATTATTTTATTATTATTATTTTTTCTTGTGTGTCTCAGGTGACAACAAAGAGAAAGAAGAGTAATGAAAGGAAAGACCCTTTTCAAGTTGACAACTGGACTGGGACCAAACATGATATACCCCACACGAGTGCCATTTCACCACTCACCAAACAGACAAAACACCGATACGTCCATCCACTTGGCCTTTCAAGAGGGTTTTTAACGGCCCTTCCTCCGGTTGAAGAGCTAAACTACTGTTTATGTAATTGGATTTTTCTTATAAAACTCATGACGCCTGCAAAAATTAATAGGATGTTTCATAATGCAGTGGGCACGTAAGCAAGAGCCTTACACTTTACCAACAAAAAATTTTGGTTTTAACGGACACTATTAATATTAAGAATAGGAAGTTTATAGGACTACAGTTTTTTATTGTTTATTTTATTTTAGTTTTTTATTAAGATAATTCGATTCAGCCTTCTTAGGCTCCTTCCCGACCTCTCACATGTGATGGGTCCTATCACATGAGACTCACGTAGTCTCATATGGCGGGGTCTACTTCATGTGAGAGGCCCGGACAGAAGCTTGAGGGGCTGAAAAAAGTTTTTCCTTTTATTGTTGTTCTCTTCTTTCTTTCTCGAGGGGAATAAGTTGAGTTTCTGGTGTCCATACGTTATGGCTTTCTTCAGAAGGACCAATTAAGCTGGAAGTTTCTTTCAAGGATTTAAAACATGGCAAAAAGTTTGACGTTTTAGTGCCAACACGGCCTAGCTGTATTAAATACAAGGGCATTTTTATACTATAAATAGATATTTTCAAAGATACAAATTACTAGATCTGTATCTATAATAAATTATCAGCATTGATAAATACATCATTATGCCTGTTAACAATATGATAAACAGTAAAAAATAATTAAAAATAGACCTTATTTTACCGTGCAATAGTTAGGCCTATAGAAAACCAATTAGAATCAATAGTTTGAACTTAAAGCATCGTAAGATTTAAATTTATGAGAAAAAATATTATAATATAATTAGTTAAATTAAAACTTTTTCGTTTGAATCAGACTCATATTAATACACAACTAATTAAGTTGCATCTAATTGTTACTACATGATGAACAAAATCAGCTAATCATGGTACGCCTGAAGTGCAGCTGCGATCAAGGCAATATATACTTGGAATAAAAAGGACAATCATCAACAGTCTATTATATTAGTCTATTCATCCACCGAAAGGCAAGTTTTTTTTTGCAGTTTGACACCTTACTCAGCGCATCAAATGCATCTACCTAACCATCCCTTTTCATAAGCAACTTCAAGTCTTGGGGAAAAAAAAAAGAGTTAAGAAAGAACAAGAATACATGATACAATAAAGAATGTGTATAAAGTACTCTACTAATGCTAATATTATGCAGTTTCGAACCAATTTCATTAAATCTATATAGATATATATATATATATATATATGGATATGATTATAATGTTCGGGAAAACATAATACCGGTCTAAATTTTCAATAAAACAAGTAGATAAAGGTAACGGTAAATCTGTATTGAGATTTAGTCCCAATTTCTCCACTATTATGATCAAAATTGAGAAGCTAGAGAGAGAGAGAAAGGAGGCATACCAAGCTCCTTCAAACTTGAAGGAAGAAGGGCGTTTGATGAGAACAAAGCCCAAGACATCCTCGTAAAACCTCACGGAGTTGCTAGCCGACTTGCAAACAAAGGAGACATGATTTAGAGAAAGCAAAGGCAATTTTGAAGACAGATCCTTACTACTACTGCTCCAACCTTGGATATCATTAGCATTAATCTCTCCTAAGCTCCCCATAATTACTCTCTCTACCTCTCTCTCTCTCTCTTTCTCTCTCTCTCTATTGTCACACACCAAACCTCCTTAACAATACAATGGGACTCAATATGACACTACGATGGGATAATATATAGAGCCCAATAGTACCTTAGTGAACACGGTCTCGCACTATTTTCCATTGCAATTATTTCGTCTTTTAAAACAACTAAAACAAGAAAACAAAATAAATAAATAAAAGTTGCGGGGTGTGAAAACAGCAAAGCAGACCCAGTCTTCTTTAATGAGTGGGGGATAGGAGCGGGGCTAACGTTATAAATTATAAGATAGACAAAATCTTTCTTTCTTTCTTTCCTTTTCTTTTGCTGAATAATTTCAATTTATTGACAAATTCAGATTTTCAGTTTTCACAATATGTGGCGGTCTTATCCACACCTACCCTCCTTGGCCTTCTGTGGATCATTATCAATTCATTGTAATCATTAAGCGCGTGAAACTTTACGTATTGATCGATAAAAAAAAGCACATAAAAATCCATTTTCTAGTGTTGTATTTTCTAATAAACGGTTTTGCAACTTCAGTTGCAACTGAAACTTTAAGGTTAAAAATTACGACATATGAAAGTTTTGTGTAGTAAATTTTTATTTTTTACTATAAATATTAAAAGCGTTTATAGTTATAACTTATAGGTTAAAACCAAACATCTTATAAAAACTTTCCTTTTGTGACAGAGGTTTCATAACATAGGGTTCTTTGTCTTTTCTTTTTGAAAGCTTACTTGGCATATTTCATATTTCTTACCCCCACAAAACTAAATATATATGGTACAATATTGTTAAAAAAAATTTATATCCATAAGATCTATCAGTTAAAATCTATGTTTTACAGATAAAATATGACACGAATATAAAAATTTTACCATATATAAACATATTTGGATGGCGCTAATATTCCTTTCCTTAAGAAAATTAAGTAAACTAACTGTCCCCATTAAGATTGAAGTTCTTATGGAATAAATCTATGGAATTAAATAACTTTGTAACGTCCTGGCATATTCTAAGGCTATCTAGAAAACGAGAGGGAAAAAAACAGAAAGCCTTCATGAAGGAGTTTCAGTTGACAGCTAATTAATCATGATAAACTATATCTACATATCCGTTTTCCGCTAATTATTTCTTCTTGTTTTGATACGGGGATCTGTTGACCTGGCAATATTTATTTTTGGCAATAGCAAGAGAGATTGGAACACAGTGATAATCCTACAACGAGACAGCTTTGCAGTGACACATTCTTTGCTTAAATAATTAGAGACTTTGCATACCATCATCCAACGAAAGATACACGTTGTTGTCACTCCATATACATTTGCTGTACCTTTAATTATTAAAAACAAAACAATAATGATAATAATAACAATAATGAATGGGGGTAGTCGAGGACAAATTGAAGTTATGACTTCATTAGCATGGGCACAAGTACAACCCCGTGAAATGGTTTTTTTTCTCAAATTAAATATGATTTTGAGCACATTGGGCTACAACCACACTAGGGACAATGTTAATTAAGGTATTTACTTAATTATTCATCTACATTGATTCGATGAAAAAAAGAGTAATTTATTTGAAACTCAATCCTCTAAAAAAGGTGTTCTTCTAAGTTATCTACATTGATAAATAGGAGCCCAAGTCAAGTTCATAGTTTTTGGGGCACGAAATGAATCATGAGGATGATGAAGATAATAAGTAACTTCATGGGAAAGGTTTTTTTCTTACGTGAAAAACCAGGTGACAAGTGACAACATGTTGGTTAAAATCCTTCCCTCTTGGTAGTTGGTATTAATAAATTACGCATGGTTATGACTTTCACATAATCGGCTACCTTCACGTGGAAGTTTTTCAAACTTATTGCAATAAAATAAACAAATGCAAGTCTCAAGCCAAAAAAGAAAAGCTTGATCAAAATGCAAGTGGGTTATACACGATCTACTTTTAATCTATTTTTCAAACCCATACAGATCTTCAATATCCAAAAGAAAAGAAATACACACACTCACGAAAGGCATTTAATGATAAATAATTTGGAGAATTTTGTCATAGCGTGCCAAGAAATAAGTTATGGATCTTTAGATATTCATCAAGTTTTGTTAAATACTTTTTTTAATTGGATATAACTCTAATATGACCTGATGATAAATTAATATTTTACCAAATCAATGTCTAACAAATAGTTGTTTTTTTCAAATATTATACCAAAATTATTAAAAGAAGAAGAAGAAGAAGAGGAAAGAATTTGAAGGAGTAGTTTTTCTTTCTTCCTTTGTTTTCCCCTCTTAAATGTAGGTTTTTCATTGCGTGATGTTTTCTTGTGGAGAGCATCCGTGCAAGATATGATTGACATTTTACTTATTTTGTTTGGGCAAATGTTGAAAATTACTTGTTTAGATATGTAATCATCTTATAAAACATTAATCTAGAAAATGCAAAACGACAGAGTTTATGATTCTTAGTCACACAAGAAGATTTGTAAAGTACTTCAAAACAGATAGCAATACTTAATATGCTTCTAGTCCCCGCTTCTCTGCCATTAGTGGGCATAAATTATAATTTAAAAGTCTACGTTTCTATCCTTTAATATCCATAAAAAGTTCTGCCCATTTGACATAAAAAGTTCTGATGTCAATTTCATCCATCGTGCACTTTGTAAATAAATAAAATAAGAAACCAAAATACTAACACTTTTATTTAGACTGCATGTATTTATAAAAATAAAAAAATAAAGTTATTCGAGAAAGAAAAAAAAAAAAAAGAACTGAAAGGCACAATAATGTAATTGACTAAAAAAATGTACATATTGAATGAGTATTAACGAGTACCGACAATGTGTACATATCATGCCTTACGTACAAAAGTGTAAGAAAAGACAATGTGCATATCGTGCACCTCGTGAATAGAAAAATAAATTAAAAATAGAAGTAACAAACTTAAAAGCCAGCCTGTCAAGGTTCAAGAAAGTCCAACGAAAAAAGCCCCCACATACATCTAAGCATGGAACACATTTTACTTTTACATGGAATGCATTTTACTTGTGCTCAAATTCTAGGTAGTTATTTTAGCAATAATAATAAAAATAATAATAATAATTCTAGGTAGCTACCCTCCATTACTAATACAGCGGAGAGACTTTTTTGTCCTCATCTTTTTTTATGAGACACATAGAAAAATTCTTTAGGAGTCTATTTTTAACCGTTAAATCTGTATTTGTATTTGATTTTGTCAATTTTATTGTTTTCTTATACCTGGTTTTGCTCGAATTTGTTGTTCGTAAACATGCAGTACAAGAAAGTAAACCCAGCAACAAAGGCTCCATCGTTTTAATGTTTTTGTTTTTTAGATTTTACCGTCAATTGTGTTTTGTGTTTGGTGTACAATGTTATAGCGCATATTTAGTGCCGAACACTATATACTAATAAAAAAAATCAGCTTTAATTTTATTAAGAGCAAGACTGTGTTTCTGATCTAGAAAAAGAAAAAAAGGATTTTTATTTTTGTTATTAAAAAACTAAGCTTTCGATTGAGCATTAGATGGCAATAATCAAAATGGAATAATAACAGTACCACCCCCGACGATAATGGTCCCTTGTTATGATATTCTCTTTCCTACATGAATTTGGGTCAAAAATTAGTGGTTGAACTTCAATAGAGGGTCTCTGTAACGTGTCGAGCGCTAATGTTTGAATATCTTTGATGATGAAGATTAATAAATAGATAAAGTTGGAGAATTTTTGGATAAGCGCACGAAAATATCTTACTTTGTCTAGGTTTGAGTTTTTAAATTTATCTATTTTTGGTGTTTAGAAAGGTGGTGGGAACCAGTGGTAGAAACCACTTTTACTATAGCATGTGAGAGTTTTATACTATAGCAATTTTTTTTTATTATTACTGTAGTATGTGAGAGCTTTTTACTGTTCATAACTGAATTTATGGTGGGAACTGAGTGGTGTAAACCACTGCCAAACACCCTTTAGTATTTATTGAAAATATATATTATTTTTTTGTTAAATTTTTTTTTTTTTTTAGCATTTCGTATATTACCCCAAAACTAGTAGTATTGTTACAATTTGGCTCCTGATATTTTTAGGACAGCTAGTAGTATTGTTACAATTTGGCTCCTGATATTTTTAGGACAGGTTAGTTTTTAGACTTTTATTTTTTTTGGTCATCTTCATTTATGGGTCATAGATTTGATTGCAATTTTTTTAAAAAAATTCAATAGAAATGTTCGTGTGCTTATCATGCGATAGTTCGAAATGTAACAAAAAAAAGTAACGTAATATCCAACCCTTAAATTTTTACATTTTATGTGACTGTTTCCGTAAAATTTGAAGTTAATTACACAATTGATATGTGATTACTTTCATTAAATCTTAAACATGTTTATTGTTTGGCATAGAATGCTTAGGTAATAAAACTGGAAGAAAAAAATTGTTAAAAAATCGACAAAAAAAAAATTTAAGAATCAAACTGTTATTACTCAAAAAGTAAAGTTTCAGTATCAAACAGTATCGTTTGTTTCATGGACTGGGTTTATTTATGCTTAGAGTCTAACATAATAGCCTAAATGTTTGTATGATGTAGACAAAATTGTCTCTTTTTTTAAGAGTTCACCTCCTATTAAATTCTCTACCGTGAAAAAATTGCCTTTTTAAATTTTGTATCTTATACACTGAAAAAAATATCATAACTTTTTCGTTTGATAACTTATTGAGACGATTTTTTCATTGCATCCCTAATGAAGAGAAGAGTAAATCAAGATTTATATTACATATTTTTTAATACATGAATATTAAGATTTTATTAGATTTGTTAATAAATCAAAAACTTTTTTTTACTATCTATCCAAATATGAATTTTAATTTTGTTCTTTATTCAGATTAATACTTTAAACACACAGATAAATATCTATTCAAATAGTAATTTAAAATACACAACTCAAATCAAAATATTTGAATCAACATAAATTCAAATCCATTTACTAAATAGAACCTTAAAGACCCATGCTATGATAATTTGTTGATTTATAGTGCCTTTGACAAACTAGTTAAAGTTAAAATTTTTAGTTTAACAACTATAACATATAAAAATTTTATACAATAATAAATTTTTAAAATATTTTGTATTATAATTAGTTATAACTAATTTTACAAACGTCAACCTAGTCAAAATTACACCCTACTTTCCGCAGCGGTCATTTCAAGACGCACAAATTTCGCAAAAGAGTCAGTGGCAAAGTCATTAATTTCCTTAATTTTTCCCCCAAACGAAATGGCCTCGTAGAAACTGACCACATATGATATGTAGCAACCTCTATGATAATTGATAAGACCAGCCAGTTACCATCTTCACGTGAATACAGGGACCAACTGGACACGTTCAATCATTATTGTCTGCATAACTACCACCTACAACTTTAAGTGTCGCATAAATGAGCTACATTGTCAGGCTTCTTTGATATCTGTGAAACATTCATTATATTTGATAATAATATACTAGACTATTCCAGAAAAAGTTAATTTATACATGCATCCAATTCATGAATGTGTATCAACTTTTTGGATAAGATGATGCAAGTAAATCATTACTTTATTTTTTGGGATGAAATAACGTAGGGAATTCTTATGGTAAAAGAAAACAATTTTATACCACTTATAAAAACAAGAGGGTTTTAGTTGTTAAATTTTAACGGTTTGAAACAATTCTGTATCCAAGCTGCAAATTTATAAACCAGAAGTTTTAATACACCAACCCATGATCAACTAATTAATCATGCCTCTCAATAGTTTTGAGATCTCCATTATTGTCCATATCAGGAACCTTAAACCAGAAGTTCCAACACACCAACACATTATCATGTCCCACAATAATCTTGAGATCTCCAGCATTGTCCATACCAGGAATTTTATAATGTTTGAAAGAGTAGTTTAAACCAATGATTTAAACTGTGTATAGTATAAAACTCTCATATGCTACTGTAAAAAAGCTACAATGTAAAGCATTCATATGCTACGGTTTTTAAATCCAAATTGATAATTTAAACTACTCTTTCAAACACACTATCAAACCAGGAAGTTCTAACAGACAAATTCATCATCAACTAATTAATCATGTCTCTCAACAATAGTATTGTCCATATCAGGAAATTTAAACCAAAAGTTTTAACACACCAACACGACTGCAATTTGAGAATCACTCACTCGATTGACATTCCTTCTAGACTTCTCTGCAAGAAGCATCTACACTGAGCTTCACTTTGAATCTAGACCTCCAAGTCCCACATGTTTTTGGACTCAATTTTGCCCAATGCTTCTTTCTTCGCATTTCGCTTCTCAGCAGCCCCTGATCTCTCGCTGCTTCTGTTTAAGATCCTAACCTACATTTGCAAACATAAGAGTTCCAGATCACTAAAAGAAATTGCAAATTCTGTTAAAAGTATAACCCAGAAGCTAACTCACCCGATAAGGAGTATGCTATTGGCATCACAATAGGGCCAGGTTTCAACATCATCCCATCTTCTTTGCCCCAGCTGATATAGCATTAATTGAAAACATATTGCAATTGAGTCATCGAGGATTAAAACAAAAAGAGCAAAATAACATTTGTTCAACCCCCAGAAAACACACAACCTTTTAGCCACAAGTGAAATGCCAAGGTAATAAAAAAAACATAAGGGCAGATTTGGTTTATGGGATCGAACAAAAATCTACATTTTCGTAGGAGAAAACACTGTAGAATTAGAATTAGAATAGCAACCTTGGTGGATGTATGACCAAAGTTCAAACCTTGACGAGAACTTCTCCTTCAAAAGAAATTAGAAAAGCCATATAAATCAACCAAACTTTAAGGTCGAATAAAACTATTCCTTCAGTGAGTACTATTGCTAAACATAAAATTAGATTAAAAAAAAACCAACTGGTGCACATGAAAAACTAGCTACAAGTAATACCGTATATGAAACAGATTGCAAAACAAAGATTTTAATTTTTGTGAATTAGAAGTCTTACATACCTGATCAAGCTTGGTCAATAATGTGATCAAATTTGAAATATCAAACTCGCCTAATTCCGTGATCAAGAGCCAAATTTGGCTTCTTGAACTTGGGCATCTGATTCAAGAGATGAATGTAGCGATATCTCATGGCCATCAAAGGATGCTTCTCCAACAAGAAATCCTTCCTGTAAGCCTCTCTGAGGACGACAGTCTGGGTCCTGTTCTTGTTCGAGACGTAGAAGATCCCCGGGTGGTGAACTAGAGCCTTCTTCATCAACCTCGATCCAATCCCAAACCCTAACCACTCCCCCAAAACAACCAAGTTCTCTCTCTCCGTCTTCTTCGACACCGTCAGCCACAGCACCTCGTGAAGCACCGCCACCGTCCACTTCTCCGCCTGGTCGCTCCCCGGCGACAGGTGGAATCCATTCTCGTACGGTGATATGTACGGCAAAAGCTGCCATTTTTGGACCCAGTCCTTCACCTTCTTCGCCAGATCGAACCCTCTCGGGAAGCTCATCGGAAACGCGATCCGCTTCGAAGCCGACGGCGAAGATCTCTTCTCCAATTCCGAAACCGCGAGATCCTTCCTCCACGAGACGATCTCGATCGCAAGCTCAGATTTTCCATCGCTAGGGTTTCGAACCTCGCAGACCTGAAGGTAATCGGGGAAATCGGAGAGGAGAGAGGTGACGAAGTCGTGAGGAAGTCCCAAATCCCACCTCAGCCGCTCGATCAACCGAAGGGGAAGCCTGCCAGCGCCGGCGATCATCAGAAGCCTGGAAAGACGGCAGACGGCGTCGTATCGGACGGAATCAAAGGCGGAGGACTCTTCGTGGTGGAGGGAGATGGCGCGGCGCGTGAGCCTCACGCGCGGGGAGAGTCCGGGTGAAGGCTGGAAGACGGAGAAGAAGGAAGGGTGGTTATGGAAGAATCTGGAAGAAGGGATGGAGAGGTTGAAATGGGGTTTGAGTAGAGAAGCTAGAGAGAGAGGGAGGGATTTTGAAGAGTCAGAGACAGAGAGAATGTGGTTCTTGAAGGAGATGGCTTGGAAGAGGTCCTTCTCTCTCTCGACGACGAAGTCGAGATAGGGGTCTCGGACCCACTTGACCTTGGCGTCCACGAAGCTCCGAAATTGATTCAGACGAGCTGGGAGTTTGGTCTGCAAAGGAGGCCGGCGCAGAGCCACAGCCAGAGCCATGGGCTAGGATTTGGGAACTCAAGTGTGGAAGACGACTGTTTCTGTTGAGTTCTGGGGGATTTTGTCGTTTTCCACTCCTCCTCTCGTTCCATGAGTTTTGTTTTGTTGTCGTTTCTTTGCTTTCGCTGCCGAATTTAATCGGGTTATTTTATTTACATTATTGTTCGGTTAAAAAGCAATTATTATCGAAGGATTCTTTCCACTTACTAGATTAAGATTTCTTTTCTTTTTTTTTTTTCCCTGTCAAACTGTATTGTCTATTACTAATTTGCTATTTAAGGTACGGCGTCGGAGCCTGCCAAATCGTTTTGCATCCTTCCATTGTTCTATTTGGTTTTTATATTTTTTTAGTGTTTAAAATGCAAGTTAAAACTTAAATTAAAATTCAAATACTACAGTAGAGCTTCATACACTAACAAATTTATATCTTTTTAGTCCCAATTTATTTTCTAGCGTTTGTAGTTTCTTCCCTTACGTTGATTTTGTCTTGTGATGTTAAACTATTTGCCGATTTGCGCCCCTTTTTGGCCGTCGTTTTCTCGATTATGTAGTTTCATTATATTTGTTGCTGGCATGTCGTCTGTCTGTTTTCTGTCGGTCTTATGTTTTACTGTATTTAATTGCTACAAAGCCGTCTTAGCTCAGCCGGTAGAGCGCATGGCTTTTAACCATGTGGTCGTGGGTTCGATTCCCACAGACGGCGTTATATTCGTGCACTTGTTTTTTACGGGTCCTATTATAGAACCACTGTCCAAAGACCTATGAATCTTTGTACACTTGTTTTAGCCCTCTTACATATAACTCATATAATGACAAGGTTTTCCTTTCCTTTCCATTTTGATGATTCTTCTCTATCAGCGAAACAAAGAGCAAACATAGAACAAGACAATTGCTTCTCATGCTGTAAGCCTGTAACTCGTAGCAAAAGGTAATGACATGCATTAGAATGATCGTTTTTCTTTTTTGATTTCTAACTTGTTACTACTTTGTATACGTCATGAAAGAAGCAAATTTAATACAACGGAGCGACGCTATTATTTATTACTATCGACTTGACAGCATTTTCTGATAAATATATACTCTCACTAGGTGATGAACAAGATAAAGTGACTAAAGACGAAGAGAAGGAAATTTTTTAAAGCGTTTAAGCTGTTAGTTTATGAAGTCTACATCCCCCAGTCACTGGTATCATTTCTGTTAGCTTCTTTTGTTCCCTCCCCACTTCTCCACTCTTAGTCCTCGCACAAATGTGATCTCCGTCCCAAACTAGTTTGGTGCTTGTCTGGCTCCTTTTTTTTTTTTTTTTTTCTGTATCAATTATTCTAAAAAGTTTGAACTTGACTTACCACATTATACCAGCCTGAGAGAATGCTATGACAAGGATTTCAATTCAGAACCTCATTATCTGATATCATCTTAGTAGTTTACTAGTTTTCCCAAAACATAAGAATAACTTGATACTCTAACAAAGACTTGTTAGCTCCATATATGGCGTTACAGAAAAATTACCAATTAACAAAGCCAAGCCATTTTCTTCCTTTTTTTTTTTTTTTTTTTTGGGGCCATGTGAGTGACAACACATGGCAAAGTGCTCGCGTCGATTGCAATGGGATGGCATTCGTCTATGGAAGATTGACAAGAACATCGGTTCATGGCCTTCATCTGGTTTTTGTTGTCCTTACCAAGACATAAAACCTTTCACTGCCGACCATTTCTTTCCTTCTTTTGGAAGAGAGAGAGAGAGAGAGAGCAAAACAAAGAAGGGGGGCAAAAAAAAAAAAAAAGTTTGCCCAGCATTTGATTCCGTTCATTCAAAACTCACAGAGATGTGGTAGAGTTAGGAACTAACTGGTGGAAGCTAAAAATACAAAGGCCGTAAGTGTATTAGCACCAAAAAAGTTATGGCAGGTAAAAGAAAGTCCAAACTAAAATATCAGAAACTTAAGCCCAAATAAAATAATAAAATAAAATAAAGATGCGAGTTTGTATCTAATTTTTGGGACATGGGACCTGCACTCTGTGTAACTAACGAGCACGGGTCATCTTTATCCTCGGCATGGCCTTCTTCATCTGACGAGAATGCTCTTTGGCTTCCTTTTTCCGAACCGCCTCTGCGCTAAGCCTTGCCTCAGCCTCCTCTACCAGCCTTCTCTTCTCTGCCTTCTTTCGCTGCAATGCTTCTTGCCGCGCATTTTGAAGTTCTTTGTATGCCTCCTGAGCAGCCTTCGCTCTTGCTGTCTCTGTTTTAGATCGAGCCTGCACTTCAAAGAAGAGGAAAATAAAAATAAAATAAAAAAGTTAGAAATCATGACTCAATTGACCGTTCTGAGTAGCTGAACATATCTAGAATCGAACCACTCGCCTGAGAGCTTAGCTTGTATCTCCCAATCTGATCGATATAATAAGGTATCAAAGACACCAAGCGAGTCATATCACCCATATTGTTCACATCTGGGAGGGCAAACTTGAACAACAGCATCTTCTTATGCGTTCCAATATGTTGATCCGAAAAATGCAATGAGATGAAGCCCTTTCCGAATTTCTCAAAAGCTTTTTCGCCAAAAACCTGCAAATTGCAGGAGGTACTTTTATAGTCGTTCAAGTTCAGGCAAACCACCTAAGGAAGGTGGATGAATGAAACAATAAAATATAGTCAAGAACAGCATATGCTTCTTTCTTCTTCCCTCTTTTTTCTTTTTTTTCCCATAAGTAAAACAAAAAAAAAAAAAATCAATCCGGTATTTAGGAAAAACTATGACGTGTATAAAAGTTCTGTGAATCTATAAAGTATTGACTAATACTACAGAAAATAGCGTAGAATGAAAGAATTTTCTTAAAAATTAAACCCATGAGGTCTTTAGTTTTAATTTTTCTCTTCCCTAAAATTGGCTAGCTAATCAGGGTTTTCCCACTCCCGAAGCATAATATTTTGTCACTTTGACTCTCCCAAACCAGGTATTTTTTGCACTCTTTATCACTATCAAAATTGTTACACACCGGTTACTCTAATCAATTACAAGGTACTAATAATGACTGACACCAGTTACTCTAATCAATCACAACGTACTAATAATGACTCACAAGTTTAAAACTAGAACTGAAATGAAACGAATGCCTATTCGCAGAAAGCCCCCATTTGGCAAGAATGGCGAGTCTTTGCAAACCCAGCATATAAGAAATGGAAATCTTCACAAAATTTAAACTTCATAGCCAAAACCACATCACAAGTTATCATATCTTATACCAATTGCTAACGAGATCAGGAAGTCGCAGAAAGAAGTTTGCAACAGAATTGAAATTAGCATTCACGTCAGATGGTCCAAATATGGTTTGAACAAAAAGCAAATTCTAAACATATAATGAAAAGGAAAGGAAACACAAAGACAAGCTTTCTTGCATAAAAAATGTGATTATACGTAGAAGTCTAGAAATTTTGTCCAAAAGATTTGTATAACAATCATTTGATCAGATAAATTACAACCACAAATCAAAATAAAGAACACCCAACCGAAAAATCGTCCAAGTACTTCAACATTAGCAATTCTAAACACACAACGAAAAGAAAAAGAAACATAAAGGCAGAAACTTTACTGCATTCGTAGTATATGAAATAGAAACCTCACAAGAATAAACAATACCAAATTGGAAAATGATCAGGTTACTCAGGGGAACTAGGCAAGACAAGGCTTGCAAGCAAGCTACCATTAACAATTGACACCTGAACCATAGTCAAGGTGCAGTAACCCCTTCTGGTAACTTTGGTCG
This sequence comes from Artocarpus hirsutus, assembly GCA_946598075.1. Lineage (NCBI taxonomy): Eukaryota > Viridiplantae > Streptophyta > Magnoliopsida > Rosales > Moraceae > Artocarpus > Artocarpus hirsutus. The sequence continues at coordinate 73,640 of CAMOHE010045396.1, read as the reverse complement.
ACTCTTAAGGAGGGGGACTTGTTAGACCCAGAATCGCATTTAAGAGTACTATCAATGTGAAGAGAGTCTAATGCAGGCAAAACATAGGATTATAGCATATCCATATCATCAAAAGTAATTATATTTTAATGATAGCATCTCCGAATTCTCTTTTGCTATTTGGTGGCTCCATTAACGTTCAACATCAGTTATCTTTTTTGTTGCGAAATTAATGCGATAGAAACAAAAAATAAAAACACACCGAAATTTACGTGGAAACCCAAAAACGGAAAAAACCACGGACAGAGGAGAAGAAATCACTAAACTCGTAGAGATTAAAATGAAGACGCTAGGGAGGCTCGAAAATCAATAATCATAATCCTAACGCAATACATCATATATATAGGTATAGGTAAAACCCTAAAGGCTCAAAAACATAAACTAAACGGTCCAACAACATAGGTCCGTACTGCGGGGGGCAGAGCCCCCACACCCCCAGCGAGATCAATAGTGGGCTACAAGATCGGGCCGATAGGCCCGATCCCTCCGCTACCACCACAGATCTTATGAAAAATTCCACTTTTGTTTTTCACCACAATTTGTAACATCGCGAGCTTTTCAGGTCATGCCAAATTGAATTCGGGTCACTATACTCTAACAATCTCCACCTTGACACGAATTCCGCTTCAAGGAACAAATCTTCAACGAGCTATCTTCACCTCTTCCACAAAAATGCCCCTAAGGGCAAACTTCAACTACAAACACCAACCAAGTCCAAGCAATGCTCAAACTTGGATGTAGATAATGTCTTAGTCATCATATCAGCAGGATTATCATGGGTACTAATCTTGCTTACAACAATATCACCACAAGCAATAACCTCACGAACAAAATGAAAACGAACATCGATGTGCTTAGTGCTCTCATGAAACATCTGATCTTTAGTGAGAAAAATAGCACTCCGACTATCACAAAACACCGTAGTAATCTGCAAGTCTTTATTGAGCTCAACAAATAGCCCCTTCAACCAAATAGCTTCCTTACAAGCTTCAATGATCGTCATATATTCTGCCTCAATAGTAGACAAAGCCACTGTAGTCTACAAAGTAGCCTTCCAGCTAATAGCACAGCCACCAACGGTAAACACATATCCTATAAGCGATATCCTTTTATCAAGATCTCCAGCAAAATCAGAGTCAACATATCCAATAACTCCATCTCTAGTCCTCCCAAACTGCAAACAAGTATTAGTAGTACCACGCAAATACCTGAATATCCACTGAACTGCTTTTTAATGTTCCTTACCAGGATTAGCCAAGCATCTACTAACTGTACTCACTGCATATGATAAGTTTGGACAAGAACATACCATAGCATACAGGAGCGATCCCACTGCACTAGAATATAGAACTCGAGACATATACTCAATCTCATCGTCTGATTGTGGAGACAAAGCGGAAGAAAGTCTGAAATGCGCAGCTAGTGAAGTACTCACAGGTTTAGCACTATGCATATTGAATCTTTGCAAAACTTTCTCAATGTACCCTTTCTGACTCAAACACAACTTGCCTGCCTTTCTATCTCTTAGAATCTCCATGCCAAGAATTTTCTTTGCAACTCCCAAATCTTTCATCTCAAACTCCTTACTAAGTTGAGCCTTCACCTTCCTGATTTCTTCCTTATCTCTGGCAGCTATTAACATATCATCAACATATAAGAGTAAATAGACATAAGACCCATCACGGTTCTTCTTTATGTAGACACAACTGTCATAGTCATTTCTTTTAAACTTATGAAAGGTCATAAATGAGTCGAACCTCTTATACCATTGCCTGGGAGACTGTTTTAGACCGTAGAGAGACTTTTTCAACAAGCATACATGGTCCTCTTTACCTAAAGCTACAAAGCCCTCTGGCTGCTGCATATAGATATCCTCCTCAAGCTCCCCATGCAAGAATGCGGTCTTCACATCTAACTGCTCAAGTTCAAGATCCTGCATGGCCACAATACCAAGCATCTGTGAAGTCTATACCTGGAACCTGACTATAACCTTTTGCAACTAGTCTAGCCTTATATCTGGCTTCTTCAACGCCTGGCATACCATCTTTTCTTTTAAACAACCACTTGCAGCGAACAGCTTTCTTATCTTTAGGCAACTTCACCAAATTCCAAGTGACTTTCTTATGAAGAGATTACATCTCCTCCTGCATAGCAATCATCCATCTCCCTGAGTCATTACAACTTTGCCTCTGAATAATTAGAAGGTTTTTCACTGCAATCAATACCTTCTGCCACTGATAAAGCATAAGCCACCAAGTGGGCCTTAGCAAACTTCTTTGGAGGCCTAACATCTTTTTTAGGTCTATCATTGGCAATGGAATACTGCGGTGGTCTCGGTGGTTGTGATGGGGGAGCAATATCTCCATGACTCTCCGAATTTGACTGTGGGTGGAATCGGATGATGTACCTGTCTCAATCTAAAACTCCACATGTCTACTAGATATCTCCTGATCAACATCACTAGATCCCGTAGTCGATGTCCTACGTAACATGGTAGTCTCATCAAACACAACATCTTTACTAATAATCACCTTCTTGGTTTCCAAACACCACAACTTATAGCCTTTAACTCCAGGCTTATAACCAAGAAACACACACTTCATAGCTCTAGGCTCCAATTTACCTCCAATTTACCATTATCGACATGAGCATAAGCAGGACAACCGAAAATTCTTAAATTAAAGTAATCTGCAAGTTTATCCGACCATACCTCCTGTGGAGTCTTCTTGTTAATAGTAGTGGAAGAGAGCGATTCACCAAGTAGCAAGCTGTAGAAGCGGCTTCAGCCCAAAATGACTTAGGTAGCCCAGCATTGGAGCGAATGCAACGTACCTTCTCCATCAATGTTCTATTCATCCGCTCTGCCACACCATTTTGTTGTGGAGTACATGGGACTGTTAAATCCCTTACAATTCCTTCTGACTTACAGAAGACATTAAATTCATCTGAACAAAACTCCAAGCCATTATAAATGCAGAGACGTTTAACTGGCTTACCGGTCTGTTTTTCTACCATGGTTTTTCAATTTTTAAACGTAGCAAAAACATCATTCTTCCGCTTTATAAAGAATATCCATACCTTTCTAGAAAAGTCATCTATAATCGTAAGCATGTAACTAGCTACACCACGTGAATGAACAGTAGACGGTACTCAAAGGTCAGAGTGAACATACTCCAAAACATCTTTTGTGTTGTGAATGCCTTTGCCAAATCTGACTCTCCTTTGTTTCCCAAACATGCAGTGCTCACAAAACTCCATCTTTCCTGTGCACTGTCCATTAAGTACTCCTCTTTTACTCAACTCTGTCATCCCAAGCTCACTCATATGCCCTAGTCGCATATGCCATAACTTAGTGACATCACTATCAGACATGGTGGATGTAGTAACAGCTGCATCTTCTATAACAGTAGTCCCCTGCAGAACATACAAACCAGCAGTCTTCTTCAGCCCTTTCATCATAACAAGAGCTCCTTTGCTGACCTTCAAAACTCCACCTTCATCGGAGCACCTGTACCCTTTTGAATTTAGAGCACTCAAGGAAATTAAATTCCTCTTCAGATCAGGGACGTGCCTCACATCACCCACTGTCCTTACTACTCCATCATACATCTTAATCCTGACAGTTCTAATACCAACAATCTTTCATGGAGTGTTGTTACCCATCAAAACAGAGCCTTTAGTAACTGTTTCATTTGTTGAAAACCAGTCCCGGTTGGGACATATATGAAACGTACATGCAGAGTCAAGAACCCAATCCTCAGAGGGTTTCGATTCACCATCAGAAATCACCAATAGCTCTCTTTTAGAAACTTCTTCCACAACACTGGCCTCATCAGTCCTCTCTCTTTGCTTTTCCCTTTTGATCAACGGCTCTCTTATTCTTATTCTGCAGTTTATAGCAGTCGATCTTAATGTGTCCCTTTTTCTTACAATTGTTGCAAATTTTGTCCTTATTCGTGGACTTTGATTTGCCCCTCACATCAACACTAAAATTAGAACTCCTTTCCTGAGTCCTACCACAAACAACAAGGCCTTCTCCCTGAGCAGCAGGTTCAGTCACAAACTGCTTCATCTTTTCTTTAGATAGCAAGGCATCATAAACTTCGTCCAGAGTAAGTGTATCCCGTCCATACAAAATTGTATCTCTAAACGTTGCATATGATGAGGGCAGCGAACATAACAGGATTAACCCTAAGTCTTCTTCCTCGTACTTAACGTCCATGGCCTCTAAATCAGAGACAATCTCCTTAAAAATAGTTAAGTGTTCTTCAAAAGACGCACCCTCAACCATCTTATGTAGATGCAAACGCTGCTTCAGATGCAACTTACTAGTGAGACTTTTCGTTATACACAATTGTTTCAACTTCAACCATAACGCAGCGGCGGTCTTCTCCTTCAAAACATCTTGCAAAATTCTATTCAACAGATGAAGTTGAATCTGGGTTAAAGCCTTTCGATCCTTACATTGTTTCTCCTCCGTCGTCCATGATGAAGGCATCTTCTCAAACCCTAATAGCGCTTCTTCCAAATCCATCTGCGCCAACACAGCACAGCCCGCATCTTAACCTGCCAAAGACTAAACCTGGTGTTGCGATCCAAAAGTGGAATGTCGTACTTCATTGTTGCCATCGCCGAAATTAAAGCCTCGCTCTGATACTACTTGTTGCGAAATTAATGTGATAGACACAAAGAATAAAAACACACAGAAAATTTACGTGGAAACCTAAGACGAAAAAAACCACATACAGAGGAGAAGAAAATCACCAAACTCGTAAAGATTACAATGGGGGCGCTAAGGAAGCTCGAAAATCGATAATCATAATCCCTAACGTAATACATCATATATATAGGTATAGCCAAAACCCTAAAGGCTCAAAAACATAAACTAAACGGCCCAACAACACAGGCCCGTACTGCGGGGTGGAGCCTCCGCATCCCCGGCAAGATCAGTGGTGGGCTACGGGATTGGGCCGATAGGCCCGACCCCTCTGCTACCACCACAAACCTCATGAAAAATCTCACTTTGTTTTTCACCATAATTTATCGTACCGTGAACTTTTCAAATCAAACAAACTGAATTCGAGTCACCATACTCTAACATTTTTGTTTATCTTCTTTCAACAATTAAAATTTATGCATTTCAATATAGTTGTTGCCTCTATAATTAAGTACTCTTTCATTCATTCCTTCATAATTATCATGGAGGGATGGTTGGATAAAAATACAAAAAAAAATACAAAAAAACCAAAAACCTGATCAAGTATAGCCTCAGACATCAAATCACCGGCGACTTCCTTGGACTCTGAAATAACCGCCAGCTCCTCAGCTACCCACTTTCGCCCATTGGGAGGACTCAAAACACTCGCAAACCTCTGCAAATCCCTAATCTCCTTCTGCATAACCTTAGCCGCCTTCTTCTTGGCCACCGCGAAAACCACATGATCCATGGCGTCATCATTTATATACACCTCGAAGCTGATCTCGTCCTTGCACGGCACCACCATGTTGTAAAGCCTCGATATCAAATCGTGCCTGCTCTTCTGCTCCATCGTCGCCAGCAGCCCCTGGCAATACCTCCTCCCACTGGCGTAGAACTTGAACACGTTTTGCCCTTCCTTCAGCAGCAACGGCGAGTCGTCGCCGTCGCTGACCCCGAGGAGGCTGAAATTCTTGTCAAAGATCGAGTCTTTCGCTGCAAATTTCGTCGCCCAGGCTAGCGCGATGTTCTCGTTCTCCCGCTTCCCGGTGAATTAGTTAACCACGAACATGATCAAGAAGCTCCCACAAGCGATCTCCACCGCATAAGACGATTTCGGAGAAGCTCCACTACCCTTCTTCGGCTCCGACGAGGCTTTCGGATCTGAACTCGGATCGGAGGGTTTGGCATCCTCAGAATCAGCACTCTTCGACGTCTTTGTCGTCGTCGTAGTCTCCGTCGACGGCGGTTCGATCGGCAAACCCTCAAATTCGTCCTCGTCCTAGTACTCGAAGATTGTGGAAGAAGATTGCTTGGGGGGATCGGCGTCGGAGACCTGAGGATCCAGAACAGGATCAGAGGGCGTCGGATCTCGAACTGGGTCGGGTTTGGGTTCCGAGCGAGTCAAGGGAGAAGGGGAGCGGAGAGGGAGGGAATCGGTGGGAAGAGAATCGATGAGTTCGTCGTCCTCATCGGCTTCGAAGCCTTCGAAGTGGGAATTAGCGAGGACGTGGCAGCGAGAGAGAAGTAGAGAGACGACGGAGAAGAGGAGGAGCAAGTATGGGAAGGAGAAATATGGAGTCTTTGCCATGAGAGAGAACGAGGGAGAGAGAGGACGAGATTAGTGAATAGCGAGAGATGATTGTTTGAGTGTTCTTTTTTGTTTGCGAAAAATAGGTGATGAATTGCATATATATACGCAGCCAATTCACTGGTTAAATTGGTTCCGAGTCGGAGACGAATATAATTGTGGTTGTTTTGGTAATTTTAATTATGTTGTTTTGCCTTTTAATTCTTTTTTTTTTTGTCACAATATTTTTACGTGGAATGCTATGATTTTATCAATAAGACCCCATTTTTAAGCCGTTGAATATCCAATAGTTTAAAACATTCAATCCACTTAATAATATAATAGGTCTTTTCTTGCACAATCAAAATCAAAACTAAAACTAAAATTTAAAAATAATAAATCGACATAAATAAAAAGTCAAACTGATGAAAAACCCACAGAAGAGGTTCTTCATCGACGATGGGACATCGACCTCGTCCTATTTCGATGGAGAGCTAGTGGCGGCTTGATTTTAGACCAAGGGTCGCAGTTGGGGATGAGCTGGGGACTACATGCATTGTACAACCCACGGTGGTCGCGACTAGTGCGACACACCAGAGGCAGGGGAGGACTGGAGGAGGCTAGTAGCCATTGGACGAGGAGTCGAAGAGAGAGTTAGGCTTCGCGCTTATAGCATCCTATCTTTTTAGGCCATCACTTAGCTTGCTTAAACATCTTTTTTTAACTTTAATCTTACTTATTAGTAAAAAAAAATACTGGGCAATTTATTTTTAAATGCTTAAAAATATTCATGAAATTGTTACGACTTTTGTTGCAACCAAAGTTAAAACATAGCTCAATACTTGACTTTAAAATCATTGAAAACATTTCTTAAACTCATTAAGAAACATTTTACAAAACATAGCTTAGAACTTAACTTTATAATTATTCAAATCATTTCGTAAAATAAATCTTTTAAAATGTTTTCGTAACTCATTACTTATAAAACATTTCCTTAAACATTTACTTTCTTAAAATAAAAAAAATATTATTTCAAATAGTCTAAATTTTTTTCTTGAACAACGGAAACTTACTATAGTAGTATCCATGCCTAACCTTCACATCTGTTTATTGCAACACCGAGCTCTTTAACCAGTCTTACTGGTTTCCCGTAGGACTACGTACAATATGAAAGAATTTGTAATAAGCTTATGCTTCGTGAGTTCAAACATAATCTTACAAAACATTAAAACGTTCTTTACAAAATTTTTCACGTAAAAACCTTTCTTACAAAAAGTTTTTCATAAAAGTTTCTTGTTAAACATGTCGAAACCGTTTTTCATAAAACATTATTTGTAAAAAAATTACTTAAAAGGAATGCTAGCAATAACATAATGCGTGATTCTATTTATGCTCAATTATGAACTTTCAATTATGAGCTTCTTATTATCATTCTTATTTTTCCTTATCTTATGAACTTAAGTGTTCGTACCAACATCATCAATTATAAGAACTTAATGCTTCCCTTGTGGAAGACTTAAACCATTGAATAACGAGATCATAACTTTAAATAACTTGTAGACCTCACATAAAGGAGACTGGTACGATACTTATTTATCATCTTTGCTTTACCTTCTTGTTAACTTTTTGAGCATATTAAATGCTACCATATCATATGCTATAACTTGCCATTCAAACATTAACATAGCAAATGCAAACATGTTACAAAACATGACTCAAACTTTAAAACATTGAGCATAACAAATGCCAGCATACTTTAAATATATTAGTTACAAATACATTGCAAAATCTTGACTTGATCTTTAAAACTTTATGCATAATAAACTCAAACATAAAACAGATTCAAAGCATTTGAAATTAATTTCTTCATGCTATAAGTGAGGTTTGAAATATACTTGACTTAGCTCTAACGTTTCAATTTCATTCCTTTTTTCCTTTTATTAGTTGACTCATATATCCTGTTCAAACTACACCCAACGATTGGCTAAATTTTTTATTATCGACCTACTTGATCGATAATATAACTTATACGTTAATCGTTCATTTCTTTTACTTAACTTTGTATCCTATCGGTTTTCTTTTCCTTTATTTAACTTGAACATCCTTAGTTGAATTTCTTGTCTTACTTGACATATTAAGAGACATTTTTCATCTAAGGACGTCTTGCTAATTCGAAAGGCTCGGCTCTGTTTTAGCAGTTTTTTAAAAGTTAATGATTTTATCCTTGACGGGTTTTTCGTAAACCTTGTGGCTTTACTAAATTTCTCATTTAACTTTACCATCCTATTAGTTACGAGTTACGAAAAAAATTCCTATCATGAGCCATTTTCCTAAATTGGACGATTCAAGGTCCGTTTTGACCTTTTCATAAAAGTTGACCACTTTGTCCTTGACGGGTTTTAGAAAATTTTTAAACCTGTTTGAAAATATAACTTACATTCTCTTGCCACACGTAATATTATGAAAAACTAAACATCGGTTTCTTTCTTGTTAAAATCCATTTAATCAAAACTTTATGATTTTACCACATAATATGAAAATCTTGGCGATTACACCCTTAACGTTCTTTTCTCATTCTTTCCTTGGTAAAAACCTTAAATCCTTTCAAACTTTAACATCTATGGTTATTCACTGCCCATAGCAATGCAGAGAACCAACACTTTACAGCAAAAAAAAAAACAGTTTCATACAATTTTACAGTTTTAACTCGAAACATAAAATCTTGACTGTCACACCCCAGAGTACGGGAGATGACGTGGTGGTTTAATTAAGTTAATTAAATAAAGATTTAATTAAAAATTGAGGTTTTAGAGTAAAATTTATAAATAAAAATGAGGAAATTTTAAAATCATTTGATTAGAATAATTTGAGAAATTAAATAAACCATTATAATAATTAAGCAAATAAAAGAATATTAAGAATATTTAAATGTGAGGTGGAACGAGTATGGGTCCCACTGGCCCACATATTGTGCACACACATATACTACTGACAATATTACAATACAACCACAGTCCGAGTAAAAAGAAAGATAAAGGTTTACATGCCTTACTTGCTACAGTACAACCTACCCAAAACTTCTATAAATTGTAAGTCCGGTCGGCGGACTCTTCTCCGATCCTAAGCTGATGTCCACCTAGGGTTAAGATTTTAAAACAAATAAATCGTGAGCGAAAGGCTCAGTAGGACTATATTTGAAAATTATTCAACTTTAAAAGAAATTTCGTAAATCAGATAAA
>CAMOHE010045396.1:30954-64076 GCA_946598075.1 Artocarpus hirsutus | reverse complement strand
ATGAAAATCTTGGCGATTACACCCTTAACGTTCTTTTCTCATTCTTTCTTTGGTAAAAACCTTAAATCCTTTCAAACTTTAACATCTATGGCTATTCACTGCCCATAGCAATGCAGAGAACCAACACTTTACAGCAAAAAAAAACAGTTTCATACAATTTTATAGTTTTAACTCGAAACACAAAATCTTGACATTTTTGCCTCTAAGACGAAAGACAACTTCTTTATACTAAAACGTTTAGTTTTTTTTCTAGGATTAAAACTTACAAAAGCTCCTTGGTCAAATTTAAAACATTTTATAACTTTTTTCTTTTTACTAAATTTTGTGCTTAAAATCTCGTAAAAGTCATAACTTGAAATCGGTATAGAATTTTCATAAACTGCCTACAATTTCTAACCATTTCAATGAGATATACAACTTTTGTGTTTTAACTTTTTTCAAAATTATTCATCTTAATGTCGTTCTTGAAAAGACAGAGCCAAAATTAATATGTTTTGGCTTGTTTTGATCAGAATGCAAGCAGAATTTCTTTATGAAAGTTGTTCGGATCATTATTTCCAATAAATTATATATTGTACCCAGAAATTAGTTCGGCTTCTAAGGGCCCCAAACATAAAATTCTTTCAAAAAATGCCCTTAAACATACTTTTTGCGCCTTAACTTATCTTAGCTTGATTTCCTAAGGTATAATCTCATTTAAGCCTTTTTAATCATTTAATCAAGCATTTATTACATAAAAAAAAAAAAAAAACACATGCCATAACATTTTCTTTCCATGCTACAAGTAAAAACTATTTTATCAAACACTTAGTTTGCTTAAACTTAGTGTTTATGACAAAGTTGTCACACTTTGTCTTTTTAACCTTAAACCATAATTTTTCATCTTTCTATCATCATCATCATCAACAACAACAACATAACACGTAATAAAATCATGCCATAAAGTTCCTTATACATGCCTCAGTACAAAAAGACTACAAACCATAATCTTAACTTATGAAAATATCATATTTTTAAGATTACGATTTAAGAATTTACTAAGGATTTCTTCAAGCTTTTAAATCCTCTCCTTTGGCACCTTAAACTTTGCTAACCCTCCTTGAGAATAACCATAACATTGTTCATAAAAATCCACTTAAAGCTCTAAGGAAGAACACTAAAACACATAGAATAAAGATTGGATTTTTACCTCTAAAAGTGGCTTATCATGCACCAGACCACTTAAACTCGATCCAAAGCTTGATTAGAGGTCGAGTCTTTGAAAAATATTGAGAGGGATTAGGAGAACTAGGGCCGGTTTCTTGGAGAGACAAAATGGGCTTGTTTTCATGGTTCATGCATAGAACGATGAAGATAAAGGCTTATATTTTTACTTAAGCCCTTGAGTAATAAAAAGACTTAATCTAGGGACCATTTTGCAAACAAAAGTTTTCTCTCCACCACTCAACAAGTCCAGCCATCATGGGGAAGGGATGTGGCGAAATTCCCATCATATAAGGGTCACTTTGATTGATATTTTAACTTAGGTCCTTAATTACAAAGATAGCTAATCTAGGGACTAAATTATAATTTTAAAAAAAAAATTTGCTCCCATAAGTATCCTGAACCAGTTCCAAAGAAGGAGATGTGGCATTCTTATCCACCCTTTGAGGTGTTCTTGTGGGTCCTACATTAATTTTTCTACTGACAGTATTTCACCTAAACTGCCAGTACACTTTTTTTATATTATTATAAACATAACTTTATACAGTCTAAATTTCTATACTACATTACTTTTACAGTATAATTTTCATACTATTTAATTTTATCAATGAATTTCTTACACTGTATTACTTTTGCAGTAAATTTTCATACTGCATAACTCTATTAGTGCAATTTCTTAAACTACATTACTTTATCAGTACAATCTTTATACTGTATTATTCTAATGCTATATAATATTTTCATATTTTTATACAGTATTTTCGTGGAACTGTATTTTGTTTTAACATTTGTTATAAAATATTTTGCAACAATTAAGCTTTTCAACTTATTTTTATATCCTTCCTTTCTTGTACAAAACTATGGCATGATTTTTAACTTTAAAATCCTATTTTCACTTTTATAAAATTTATCATAAAAATCGAATTTAAACAATAAACCTTGTGACACATATTTTGGTTATCTTAATTCTTCAATTATTGTATTTACAATACACTAAAAATACTAGAGTATCACATAGTCATTGTTGGAGAAGGGGAATGAAGAGTCACCTTACCATAGCTGCAATTTTTGTGAAATCTGTCGAGACTGAGGAGGTTGAGGCATGGTGACCTACACTTAACAAACAATTGTGCCTGTTCGACGACAAAATGGACGAGCCCCAATCGTCCATGAGCTCTTAATCTACCGACGAAACCTTCCTTAAGCTGATCCAGATCTCCACCCATGATCTCTGCCCACGATCTTCGAGATACGGAGTCGCCAAGTGCTATCCCCACCCACCCAGATGAGGTCGTCGGTGATCCTTTTAGCTTTTTTTTTCTTTTTTTTTATCTATCAATTTATTATTATTTTTTTTTAGTTTTTAGATTTTTTTAAATAATTTGATGTGTTTGAATTCATTAGAGTATTGATGAGCTCATTTGCTTTTAACCATATAAGAATGATCTAACATTTGAAAAAAATTCTTATTGATAAGACGCTTAGCATTTCTTTATTTTTATTCATATATCTTAAACTTGCGATGAATTTCATTGGCAAGAGGCTTAGCATTTTTCTATTTTTACTTATATATTTTAAACTCGTTTTCCTCGCAGACAAAATGTTATAAGTACAATGAGAGTACTGTAAAAGTCTCCCCTAAAAAAAAGTACAAAGAGAGTATTTATGTTGGCTCGGAGATAACAATAGGTGTCATAGGTAATTTACCTTAAGAATTAAAATATGGCAAAAATCTTTTTTTAAAAATTTTTTTCCTTATAGAAACAAAAATGTTAGGACAATAAGTATTAATTTTTTTTCATCAGATTATGGGTGTAATAGGTAATTTACCTTAAGAATTAAGATATCCCAAAAATCTTTTTTTTTTAATTTTTTTTTCCTTATAGAAACAAAAATGTTAGGACAATGAGTATGAATTTTTTTCCCTCAGATTTCTAAATATCAAATAAGGTATTAATACACATCAGTATTTAATCAAATAGCAACATTTGTGTATAACTGATTGAATTATTATTTAATTATATTTTAACAAGATAATAATTGTTGTTCAAGTAACAATTATTATGCTACTAAAATATAAATTTCACAAACAAAATATATTAATTTGTTGTTTTTTGAGATGACAAACGAGTGGGTGTTTATTGACTATTGAGATTTTCTTTGCTGAAAATAATTATTCATGTTTCTTCCGATATGGTATATCGTTGAATTATAATAACGGCACCAGTTTTAGTGACTTGTATAATTGTGATTACCCATAGTAATAGAGTATCACTCAGTAATGACTTTTGTTAACTACTGAAATAATTAACATGGCAGGAACAAAGGATAAAATTAAAAGAGTCTCTCTTTTGGGTGGGAAGTGAAAAGTAAACAGCAGTTCCATGTCCAAAATTGGTCCCTCTCTTTCCTAACAAATGGTGTGCGAGAGGAAGTTGATCAAAATCACGTGGGTTCATTTATTCTCAATCCAATAGTACTCTTTTTAGTGTAAAGAATTGTGTAACACGACTTCAACATAAATTAAACCCATCTCGTTACACATTTAAGCCAAAAACAAGCATTTCTCAACAAAATATTAAGCTAATTGTATATGGTACAGTTCTTGTGAATAGCAATAGGTTATGGGCAGTAAACATAATATACTGTGGGAAAATACGTTTATTTTAGAAAATGTTGTATCCCCTGATTTTAAGGAATTAGTTTGGGTAGCCTAAATAGCTTAAGCTTAGGGGATTTTTTTTATTTTATTTAAGATTTTTTTGATTTTATTTTTTTCTTAATTTAACCACTCGGTTGTAAATATATACGTGTAAAAACCATTCCTAATTCAATAGAATTAATACCTTTTTCATCATGGTATCGGAGCTTTAGGTGCTTTCTTTGGGAATTCGTGTTCTTTGCTTATTCAAATTTTTTTCTGGTTCTCATTCTAGAATTTGTTTTGCCATTTTTTGGTTCTTATTCCATAATTTTTTCCTTTTTCCTTTTTTACCCCATTGTTCTTCTGCCTGGATTTGGTTCGCCATTTTTTGGTTCTCAATCTAGAATTTTTTCCTTCTTCTTCGCTCATTGTTTCACTTCTATTTCCCTCGATTCCTCTTGAGCCATGTCAAACACCACGGAAGTCAGCCACACCTCTCAACCTCACTTCACCGAGAATCAGGCCATCGAGAATAACTACTCTGCTAATGGGGAATTACCCAACTTCTAGACTGCCTATAGATTGAATGGGAGAAATTATTTAAAGTGGTTGCAACTGGTGAGGGCACACTTAAAAGGCAGAGGCAAATTAAGTCATTTGCTTGGAACTGGCCCTAAGAAAGATGATCTAAAATTTGATGCATGGGACGAGGAAGACTCAATGGTGATGTCTAGCTTTGGAATTCTATGTCTCCAAAAATCAGTGATAACTGTATGTTTCTCAATACTACCAAGGGAAGCTATCAAACAGACATATTCAAAAGTTCATGATGCTGCATAGATTTATGAGATCAAGACAAAGATTACTGCTACTAAACAAGGAAGTCAGACTATTACTTAATACTCCAACCTTATACAAAGTCTTTGGCAAGAAATGGATCATTATCAATGCATCCAAATGAGGTGTAGTGAAGATGCAGCCATGCTGAAGAGGTTTGCTGAAAAAGAAAGAATTTATGAATTTTTGGCTAGGCTTAATATGGAATTTGATGCAATACGGGTTCCACTACTTGGCAAGAGAATTTGCCATTTCTCAATGAAACAATTGAATAATTCATGCTGAAGAAGGAAGAAGAAGGGTTATGGTTGAGAATGTACCTCTGGAAAGCTCGGCAGCAGTTAGCCACCGAAAGAAGCAAGCAGCCAGACCAGTCAAAGCCCATTAATCGAGACGATTTGTAGTGCACCTACTATAAAAAAACCTCCTTACACCAAAAAGAGGTGCTTGAAGCTTCACGACAGGCCATAAGTCCCAAATAAGAATGAAACAGCAAGGGGAGGACAAGGAAGGGGACAGATTCAAGCTCATGTTGCAGGAGTGCAGCCAACGGATGATGACAGCAACTAAGGAGCATCTCCTGGATTCAATAGAGATGAGATTGAGAGATTGAAGAATTTTCTAAACTCACTAAAGAAGTCGTCAACATCAGCAAGTACTTCTAATTTAGCCTTCTCAGGTATATCTACCCCTTCTCATTTCCCTAAGGCTTTGGATAATGCCTCAAACACATGGGTTATTGACTTAGGAGCCACAGATCATATGACCTCTTTCTCTACAAAATTTATCTCATACACACCCTATCCTAGTAATAAGAAAATCACCATAGCTGATGGTTCAGTCACTACTGTTGCTGGTCAAGGGGATATCTTTATTAGTGATGCAGTTACACTAAAAAATGTTCTCCATGTCCCAAAATTGTTCACCAACCTCTTGTCAATCCATTAACTAACCAAAGAATCCAATTGCAGTGTGACTTTTTATCCTTCTCATTGTGAATTCTAGGAACAGGGTACGAGGAAGATGATTGGACGTGCTAGGGAGAGAGATGGCCTCTATTATCTTGAAGAACTGAATAACTAATATAGAGTTGAGAATCGTTCCTCTTTGTCATTTCTTTCTGAGTCATTCAAATCCAATAAAGACAAGTTTTGGCTTCATCACCTTCATCTTGGTCATCCATCATTTCGTGTCCTTAAAATTTTATTTTCTTCATTATTCAATAAAATTGCAGTTAAAAGTTTTCATTGTGATGTATGTGAACTCACAAAGCATAAACGTATTGTTTTTCCAACAAGCAATAAAAGAACATCTATTCCATTCACTGTTATTCATAGTGACATTTGGGGGCCTTCTATTGTACCTAACATTTGTAGGGCTCATTGGTTTGTTTCATTTATTGAGCACTGTACTCGTATGACATGGATCTTTCTCTTAAAAAACAAATTGGATGTGAGTCTTGTGTTTCAAAGTTTTTTTAATATGATTTAAACACAATTTAGGGTTGGGATTAAACGGTTTTGATCTGATAATGCAAAAGATTATTTTAATCAAGTCCTTTCTCCATTCTTTGAACAACACAGCATCATTTATGAATCATTCTGTATTAACACTCCTTAACAAAATGGAGTGGCCGAACGAAAAAATGGCAATCTTTTAGCAATTGCCTAAGCCCTTCTTTTTCAAAAACATGTTCCAAAAAATTATTAGGAGGAAGCTGTGTTAACCGCAGCTCACATCATAAATCGACTTCCCACAAGGGTACTCAATTTTCAGAGTCTAGCACAAGTCTTTGCGAAATTCTACCCCAACTTTCATGTTACCAACAACCTTGTTCCCAAAATTTTTGGTTGTGTTGCTTTTGTTCATGTCCATTCCCACCAAAGAGGCAAACTTGATCCAAGGACTCTCAAATGTGTCTTTGTTGGTTACTTGTCCACGTAAAAAGGCTATAAGTGCTATCATCCTCCCACATGAAAAGTTTATGTGTCCGCTGATGTCACCTTTATTGAAAACGATCAATACTTTCACCATTCTTATCTGTTGGGGGAGATGACATTCATGGGAGATAAAAATAAAGACTCTTTTCTTCTTGATCTACCTGTGTCTAAGACATCTACTTCCATTCCAGCTCAATCTAAACTCCAATCTAAGCCTTTGCAGTCCCAACCGTCCTCTGTTCCTGTCTAATCCGAGTTCACTCCTATGCCAACTACACTTACTCAGCACCATTATGACCGAGATCCTACTGTTCCTGTTGTTCCCATGTCAGGAGAAAGAGATTCTCCTTCTACACCCGTTGCACAAAAGATAAACCATGCTCGTCTGCTTCAAGTTTATTCAAGAAAGAAAAGGCCATCTTTTCAACCATTGCAAGTGCAATCACCTGATCCAAACCCAGTGACTGATGAAGTAAGTAAGTCAACCACTCCTAATTCTAATATACTAGACACCCAAACAGAAGATGATCTTAACATCCCTATAGCTTTGAGGAAGGGAACTAGGACCTGTACCCAACACCCTTTGCATCTCTTCATGTCCTACAAAAACCTATCTCATAGTCATAGGGCCTTTCTTACTAGCCTTAATAACATTACCATTCCCAAAACATTATCCGAGGCACTAGGGGATGAGAATTGGAGAAATGCCATGAAGGTAGAAATAGAAGCTCTAAAAAAGAACAAAACTTGGGATTTGGTGAAATTGTCAAGAGGAAAGAAACCGGTGGGGTGTAAATAGGTCTTTACAGTGAAATATAAGTCTGATGGTTCATTAGAAAGATATAAGGCAAGATTGGTTGTCAAAGGTTATTCTCAGACCTATGGCATAAACTATCTTAAGACATTTGCTCCTATTGCGAAAATGAATACGGTGAGAGTGCTACTATCATTGGCAGCCAACTTTGGATGGAAATTGCAACAGTTTGATGTCAAGAATACGTTTTTACATAGTGATCTTGAAGAAGAAATTTATATGAAACTTGCCCCTGGATTCAATTCTACAAATGAAGAACACATGTTATGTAGATTGAAGAAGGCATTGCACAAACTCAAACAATCTCCGAGAGCTTGGATTGGAAGGTTTACCAGAGTCATGCTAAACCTTGGATTCAGACAAAGCCAAGGTGATCATACCTTGTTCGTGAGACATTCAACTTTAAGGAAAGTTACAACATTGTTGGTTTATGTGGATGACATAATAGTTATTGGAGATAATGTGGAAGGAATTGAAATGTTAAAGAGATGTCTGGTGAAAGAATTCAAGATCAAGGAACTTCGTAGACTGAAATATTTTTTTGGCGTAGAAGTAGCTCACTCTCGACAAGGGATCTTCATATCTCAGCAGAAATATGTGGTTGATCTTCTAAAGGATACAGGTAAATTGGGATGTAAGCCAATTGACACACCTATAGAATCCAATCATAAGTTGGGTGATGTCCAAGGAGATGATACAGTTGACAAAAGTAATTATCAAAGGCTTGTTAGGAAATTGATTTATTTATCACACACTAGACCAGACATAGCATATGTTGTGAGTGTGGTGAGCCAGTTCATGCATAATCCCAAAGAAACTCATCTCAGGGCTATGAATAGGATCCTACAGTACCTAAAGGGGTCGCCTGGTAGGGGAATTTTGTTCAGACGAGGAGAAGGATTGAGTCTTGAAGCCTATACATATGCAGACTATGCAAGGTCAATGGATGATAGAAGATCAACTTCAGGTTATTGTACATTCTTAGGTGGAAATCTTGTCACATGGAGAAGTAAGAAACAAAACGTAGTTGCAAGATCGAGTGCAAAAGCAGAATTCAGATCAATGGCACTGGGGATTTGTAAGCTCCTATGGCTAAAGATAATATTAGAAGATTTGAAGATTAAGTGGGAAGGTCCAATGAGATTGTATTGTGATAATAAGTCAGCTATCAACATTGCACATAATCCAGTCCAACATGATGGCACGAAGCATATAGAGGTTGACAGGCATTTTATAAAGGAAAAACTTGATAGTGGGCTAATTTGCACTCTGTTTGTCCACACGAAGGATCAGTTGGCAGATATATTCACAAAGGGACTATGTAGTTCAGTTTTCGAGAATTTAGTTAACAAGCTTGAAATGGATAATATCCATTCATCAGCTTGAGGGGAAGTGCAGGACAATACGTTTATTTTAGGAAATGTTGTATTCCCTGATTTCAGGGAATTAGTTTGGGTAGCCTAAAGGTAGCCTAAGATTTGGGGATTTTTCTGATTTTATTTAAGATTTTTTTGATTTTATTTTTTTCCTAGTTTAACTAATCGGTTGTAAATATATACTATGTAAAAACCATTCCTAATTTAATAGAATTGATACCTTTTTCATCATATACAGATATGACTTGAATGTTTAAGGAAGCCGTTAGTGGTTGAAGAACCAAAGTCTTGTAACAAGGTACGAAGTGATTACACAGTTTGAATTTTCACAATAGTATTTCCAAGCTGGACATGGAAGACATCTATTTCCAGTTTGAAGCGGAGTGTCGAAATGTATAAAAGCTATATTTTATGTTTTAGAAAATTATAGATTTTTAGGAGAGTTTGTTTTGATATCCAAAGATTGTGGGATAGGTATCATGATTCTAGGAATCATTAGTTTTCCTTTTTTTCTGGTTGTAGACTTGTATATATATACATACCCAGTGTAATTTTGAATAAATTGAGAATACTAATTCATTTCCTCCTAATTTTCTAAGAAAGACAATAGATCTAGAATTCGGGAGACTCATTTCACAGTAATAATAGCAATTGAAAGTACCTTCTCAGTCAGACCGTAAATCATCTTCCCATGTTCTAGATAAATAGCATAAAACTAACTATTAGATGTTTAAGACGCTAAAAACTTTATCAAGCCTTTCAAACACCAATAGTGAACCTCAACAAAACATATGTACACAAAAAGAGACATACATTTAGCCCACATTGATAATTTTCTGGTATTCATGAAAAGTGCACGAATACAAGAATGAAGGTAAACAAATCCTATTTAAAATACCACAAAAAAGCAAAAAGGAAAACATAACTTCACCAATGCCTTCTGTTAATACCTCTTCCTCTTGTTCTAAGTATCGCTTGATCCAGTCTACTTGAGAAGGATGACATGAGTCCAAACTTTCATCAATCCCACGACCCTTTGTTTTAATAGAAATTCCTGGTTCTTCATCATTGATCTTTGGAGACGCATCCACCAAAGGAGTCCAATCATCTTGAGAAGTCAACAAGACACGAACAGAACCACCTGCCCAAGTAGCACATGTACCGATATGTCATCAAAGGTGATAAATAGCAATGCTCCTGCATAATATCAAACAAGTTTCACTCTAATCTAGTAAGCTCTTAACAAGGTCCAGACGAATCGGATTACAAAAACCGGTTTTAATTAGCAGAAGCATAAGTTTACCTCCATCTATTTGCTGCGATGATCCACCGGAAAACTTCAGTGGAAGCTCATTACTAGGAAAATTCAAGCACAGCCAATGAAGTGAAGCCTCAAATGTAGCACCCTCCTACTCAAAACAACGAACAAGCCACTCAATTTGAAAATAGAATAAGCATGAGCAAAATAATAAGAAGTATTAAAAGTCAGCGAGAATTTGAGCAATTGTATTGTTGTCACGCCATACCAGGTGTTTAACGTCATACTAGAAAATCTACACCTAGCTCATAAAAAGTGTAATTGTAAACATCCAATCAAAATGCATCATCGCCCACGAGTTCTCCTTTTTTCTCTATATTTTCTCAATTACCAAACACTCACTCAGAAACCAAAGAAAAAAAAGTGTTAATGAAGAGAATCAAAAAAGTGTTAATGAAGAGAATCTGATCTCCAAAACAAAAAGGTAGAATTTGCAGTCTCCGACCAAACTGCACCACTGCCGACGAGTTCTTCTTTTTCTCTCTCAATTTTCTCGCCAACGAGTTCTTGAACTTCGTACATGTACTCGAAACCGAAGAAAAAAGAGTAAACGAAGATAATCCGATCACAAAACAAGAAGAAAGAAAGTATTGTTTGCAGTATCTGATCAAACTGCATCACTGCAAACGATTCTTCTTTTTCCGCTCTCTCCCTTTTCTCGGTGACCAAACAGAAAATGAAAGCCGAACAGTTAGAAGGTTACCTTGAGAGCTGAGAGAGCTAGCTCGATTTGAGGATTGGTGAAGCCTTCGCAAAAGAGCTTCTTGTAAACGGCTTTAAGCTTCTTGTCCTTCTGAGCCTTCGAGAGTGATTCGTCCACGGGAGCCGCCGCGGACTGCCCCGTCCGGCCCGAGTTCAGGAGGAGCCTCCGGAGGCGGCTCTCGTTCTCCGCCGAAATCTGGAGCCTTGGACCGGACGACGACGATGACGACGTCGTTTTGGCGGTGCTTTTCGGTTTCTGTTGCTGCTTCTTCTTCGCGAAGAACCATTTTTTGGTCCTTTTTTCTTGACGTCCGATTTTAGAGTAAGAGGAGGAAAAAAAAAGTATGACAACCAACTACATGTCGTTTATTGATTAACGACAAGACAACGTGCAGTTTATCAACAAACGACATTTGGCTGTACATCAATTAGACAACCTTCCAAAGACACGCTCAATATATAATACAACGACAACGTGGGTTGCCAATAAACGAAATGGGGTGTTTAAGAATACGACACGCTTCAAATGATAAAAAACATTCTCTATAATTTATGTCGTTTTCTGAATATGAATTTTTTTTATATGATGTACAAGAGATAATTAATTACATGCTGTTTTGCTTAAAATGAAGAACGTTTTAATGCCATTAAACGACATGTCGTCCTCTGAAAAGAATTAAAAAAAACCATCTTTATGTTTTTATTTTTAAATAAATATGAAAACAATGACGTGTCGTGCGACTTTGTGTCAACGACATATAGTTTAGTTTAGTGCTAAGTCGTTTTAAAGCAACAAACGACATTTGTTTATACGACTTTTGAAACGTCGTTTTCAATTTACATGTTGCTTTTACGTTAGTAAACGACATGTCATGTTTTTCACTCTTCCAACAAACAAAACACTTCCTGGTTTTCTTTTATATTTCCCAAAAGGGAACAACATATTACCATATCAGTGGGTAACTAGTCACCCTCAAAAACCCCCATAAACTGACCTGCTTAACCTTGAAACAACAGTCTCCCGTACCCACTTTCCTTTCAAGCTCTCTTCTTCCCTAACAGTTTTGAAGTAAAAGCAAAGCAATTAAATCACAAAAAACCCTAACCAATCATCAAATAACATTCATCACCGCTCTTTCTCTCTCTCTCTCTCTCACTCACTCTTCATGTCATGCGCAAAAGAAAAAAAAAAAAAACCCATCACAAACCACAAACCAAGAAAAATACTAATGGAAGCCCCCAGACAACAAGACTTCCATTCCTCCGTTGACGCATCCCGGCCCTTCCGCTCCGTCAAAGAAGCCGTCGCCATCTTCGGCGAGCGGATTCTCGTCGGCGAGATATACTCCTCCTCCTCTTCTCCCAAGCCTAATGATAATAACAATCACGTAAGCGCCTCCTACAACATTTCTCCCATGCCAGAAAAAACGACACCAAAAGTCCAAAACGACAATAATAATGTTTCGGATGCTCTCAAGAAAGTGCAGGCTGAGCTTGAGGAGACCAAGGCAGAGCTGAGGCTGCTGAAGGAGAGAGAGCAGGAGACCGAGGTGGCGGTGGCGTCGCTCAACGCAGAGCTCCACACGAACATGTCGAGGCTGTTGGCGGCCGAGGCGACTAAAGCGGCAGCAGGCGGTGGTTGTGGTGGTGCTGCTGATGGTGGTACTGGTGTAACTGATAGAGATCAGGAAGAGAAGTGGAGGAGGAAGTTGAGGAGGAGGATGGAGAAGAGCACCACTTTGGCTCAGATTTTGAGCCTTGGACTTGGTGAGAAGGACATGATGAAGAGCACTACTAATAATAATAATTTTGGAAGGAAAATGATGGTGAAGAAGAAGCCTATTGTTCCTCTTGTGGGATATTTATTTTCAAGGAAAAAAGGGTCCACAAATTCTCTTAATTATCATTGATAGCATCATAAATTGTGTGTGCGTCCGCTTGTGTTTGTATGAGTTACATATCATGTATTAATTTTGGTTTAATTTGTTTCTCTCTAATCCCTCCGTTCCCCCAAAGAAGATTAATTTTCTGAGAGGTGTCTTGTATGTTTATATCTCTCATTTTCTCCCTGTTTTCTCTATTTTTTGTTTCGTTTTTACCGGAATGATCTTTGTTTATATGTATCTGTTACAATGTTTCATGAATTAAGGTTTGTCTTTGTTTAGATTGAAATTCAATTAACATTGCCTTTCTGTTTTTTTTTTTAGGACTATCCTTTATCACATGTTAGTGTTGCGCTATAATGTATTAGTGTATGTTTAAAAATATAGTTAAAACTTAAACATTAATCTTTGTTAAACATATTTTTTCGCATGTAAGAACTTTACACTATAGCAATTAAAACTAACAAGTTTCAATTTTATTGCTAAACAAAATCTTAATAAAATTGAAGGAATAATATAAAAAGGTAAATGAACTGAATTTCAATCTATCATCTGACATCTTCTCAAAAAAAAAAAATCTATCATGTGACAATTTAAATCTCCACAATAAATTTATAGATGTCAATAAAAAGCAATGCAATCCTTCATCCTCCATATTGATTATTAAATTTGCCCAAAAGTTTTTTTTGCCTAAAAAAATGAGCTTAGTTTCACTAATCCTAAGGATTACGAATTGTGATGAATGAAGTAAGAATTTCAGGTTGTTTGCTTGTGTAGTTCCCTGTTCGACGGTTGACTTTGGAATATTGAACTTTAAACTCACATTAAAAATGAGAAAATGACATCCTGCATCATGATCCTCGATATTCAAAGAATTGGTTATTAATATTGGTAATCATCATCCAAATTGATTATCCAAAAAAAAAAAAACACATACACACACATAAATTCGAATTATAATTTTTTTCTTTTTTTTTTAAATCATAATTGCTTTTGGTGAAAAGAAAAAGGGACCTTGTAGTTAATAAATTAAAAAAAAAAAACCCCCACACATACACAATGTGATCCATAGTAGATTTTGGGCCAGATAGTTGTAGATAGGCCCAATTAAAAGTGAGGCCCGTATCAGTGTTTGTTCGGAAGAGTCATAAGATAAAAAAGAAAAAATTAAAATACATGTATAAATTATAAATTATTGTTATTAAATTAAAATTTAACATAATATTTAAAATATTTTTAAAATATCTTCAATAATATAATAATTATATTAATAATATTATATATTATAATATATAATTACATATAAATACTTTTAATGATATAATTACGTTATATTTATAAAATTTTAACAAATAAAAATATATTTTAATTTAATAAAAATAATTGTAAGAAAAAAAAAAAAAAAGAGATCATAAGGTAGATACACAGACAGACGGGGGCTCTTGGACAAGTAGTCCGCCCAAAAATTTTTTTGGGCAAATGACCCCTTTTTTTTTTTTTTTTAATCTAAAAATTGGTTTTTTAATATCAAAACAGTTCCAATTTTTTTTATTTTTATCACAATTAGATTTCTCTTTGCGATACAGTCTTTTTTCTTTTTTTTGTGAAAAAAATTTAAACAGCTTCGATCCTCAGAAAAAAACCTTTTTTTAATACAAAAAAAAAAATTATTCACTTAATTTCAAATTTTTTTTAACTCCTTTTTTCAAATTTTCCCGAGACAGAGGGTTGATGTGCTTCATTTCGCTTTGTCTTGGTCCTTATTTTTTTAATCATCCTCGTATTCCACCGTTTGGTTGGCGAGAAAACCAGAAAGAAAATCAACCAAAAACATATTGAATCTTTTCTTTTTCTCTTCTATTCTTCATTCCCATACACAGAAAAGAACAAATTTTGATTTGGAGTAGATATGCTAGCCGTGGTGCTGAATTCACGGCCGTATTGCAGAGCCCAACAACAAATTCTTCAACCACCATCGCCCTCCAAGGTTTCCTCTAATTTCTCTCGAAAGGTTTTATCTTTTTCATAATTTAATTGATTTTGTTGTTAATTAGTTGACAATCATTGAAATCTTTGGCAGAACTGGAGTTCTTTAGGAAGCACTCAGGCTTCGTTTAGAAGAGGGCATATTTCATTACGGCGTCGTTTCGTTGGGATTCGTTTGCCTTCCGCTTCGCGAGGGTTAGGTTGGTTTCTCTTTTCTTCATCTACTTCCCTTTTCCTTTATTGCTTATGGTAGAAGGGTTTATGGAGATGCTTGATCTTTTATATTTATGCTATAAAAAATTTGATTGGATGGATTAAGAAATCGATATTTTAGCTGGTTAAGCCGTCGAAATGATTTTTTTTTTAACTTTTAGTTGCTGCATGATAATTTAATCGAGGAAAATGCTTTCCATAGCAAAAATGGAAATTTACGGATGATTTGAGGTTGCAGTATATAAGTTTTGAGTTTGTACCTTAATTGCTAAACTTTGAGATTTCTATCTCCTTTGCCCTGCAAGTAAAGTAGGTCAGAAATTGTACCAAAGTAAGTTTGATCAGCTAGTGTATTCCGAATTCAATTTCACGACATGGGTCTAGTAGCGAAGCGCTAGATTTAGACTACTTCTGTCGTAAAACATAAGAACTTATAATGGTTATGTGGATCGACGTATTGAGGATAGGTGGCTGTACTTTGTAGAGCTAATTAAAAGTCTATAAAAAGCTTTCTTCATACTCAGATTAATAGAATTTCCCCGATGTTTGTTCCGTGAATTCTCTCTCTTATTTAGCCTAATAACTCCAAGAAAGAGTCTAAACTTTCTGCTGCATCTATCTGCTGCATAGTCTCACACTTTTACCTCTCAAATCCTAGGAGGGAAAAAAAAATAAAGGAAGACCGGCTGCTAGGTTGAAACTTATTTGTCTTGTTCTTACCAGCATTTAAATAGTGAATTCAGTAGGGAAATGAAGTGGATAATCTCTTTTCTTACTCTTTATAGTACTGTTTAATAATGTTTTCCCATAAATGTACAGTTGCAGAGGCTGTGGCTACTCCAAATTCAGCGCTGGAGTTGCCGCTAACTGCGGAGAACGTTGAAAGTGTATTAGATGAAGTCCGACCATATCTAATTGCAGATGGTGGGAATGTAGCTTTACATGAAATTGATGGAAATGTGGTGCGTTTGAAGCTACAAGGAGCATGTGGCTCTTGTCCAAGTTCTGTTATGACAATGAAAATGGGCATTGAGCGTCGCTTGATGGAAAAGATTCCTGAAATAGTTGCGGTGGAACCAATTGCAGATGAAGAAACAGGATTGGAGTTGAACGAAGAAAATATAGAGAAGGTAATTTCTCATATCTAGTAGTGGCTTCCTGTTATAGAGTTAAAAGTTAGGAGAGCACGCTAGTACAACATCTTTGTAGAAAGCTAGTGCTTCGATAAGTTGGTCCATTCTAAAGAATTTTGTTGAGAAGTAGAATTTCAATATTTCACAAAGATTAGAGACCTTGGCGGTGCTAATATTTCTAAGGGATTCTTATCGAATCACCTCCAATGAGGCTTCTCTAGATGCTATGAATCTTATAGATGTACTAATGGTCAGTGTTAATATATATTCTCTGTCCAGCCAAACCCAAAAATGATAGGAATTTCACAGTTTGAGTGGAAAGCCATGGGAGCCTCATTGGTACGTTTTACCTGTATATACACGAGCTAGTTTGATAAATGTAGGATACAACTGAGAAGAAATCAGACAGGACTGAATTGTTTTGTTGTTTATTCACATTGCACCCAAGCCCTTGGAAAATCTATTTTTTTTTTTTTGGACGTGCAATTGCGATTCTGATGTATTATTACTTGCCATTTCAGGTACTTGAAGAAATAAGGCCCTATTTAGTTGGGGCTGCAGGTGGGTCTCTTGAGCATGTGGCAATCGAAGAGCCGATGGTAAAAGTTCGGATCACGGGTCCAGCGGCAGGGGTTATGACTGTAAGGGTTGCTGTTACTCAGAAATTGAGGGAAAAAATTCCGGCCATTGCTGCTGTTCAGCTTCTATCGTAGATTTTCCTCGTCTGATATTTGCACCCGTTATTTTTTTCAAATTAAAAGTCCTTTATATAAAATTTATGTATAAGCTCTGCAAGCCCTTTACCAATAAATGTATTGAAATATCTCTAGAGTGATAGAAAGTCTGATATACTTAATGAGTTATATAAGGCCAGACATGGCATACGCGATCAATAAATTGAGCAGATACATTAGGAATCCAAAAGCTGACCATTGGAAAGCAATAATAAGAGCACTGAGGTACTTATGGTATATTCGTAGTTATGGGCTGCCTTATACAAGGCATCTTACTGTGCTAGAAGGATATAGTGATGCAAATTGGATATACTCAGAGTCAACCCGTGGATATGTGTTCACACTGGAAAGTGCAGCTATATAATGGAAATCCTTGAAGCAGACTATTATAGCTAAATCCACAATGAAATCTGAGTATGTTGCCTTGGATAAATGTGGTGAAGAGGCCGAATGGTTACGTCATTTCTTAGAAGATATTCGAAGATGGCAGAAGCTTGTGCCAGTAATATGTATACATTGTGACAGTCAATTTGCGTTTGGAAGGGCACAAAGTAACATATACAATAGTAAGTCTAGAGAAATATGTCATAGACATAATACTATTAGGCAACTACTCTCAACTGGGGTTATCTTTGTTGACTATGTGATGTCAAAGGATAATATTGAGGATCCGCTAACTAAAGGGTTAAATAGAGGGTTGATAAGTCGTCGAGAGGAATGGGACTAAAATACATGAAATAAATAGTCGATTCAATGCAAACTTAACCTAGTTGACTGAAGATTACAAGATCTAGGTTCAAAGGGACAACCTAGTTGTAAAGATTGTATGAGATCATCTCTTTGGTTATTCTTTTGTCCATTTTTTATGATGAAAACGGTGATACCTATAGGCATAAGGTTAAGCTATGCTTTTAATGATTCTTAGGTGTTAGAAACTGAATTTTGAGCAGAGTAATGTGGGATATACTTAGATAAGAAATCACCTATGTGAGAAAGAAGTAGGGTGGTTTCAAAGAAGAATTACTTAGGGCTTAATTTTTTTAGTAACTCTTACAGAACCATGGGTTCATGACCAAAACAAACATAACAGTGAGAACTGAATTGTGTCAAAAAATGTTTTTATGTCAAATATTACATCATTTACACAAATGGTAGAACAGTTTAAGGACATCGGGTAACCAGTAAAATAAATATATTTTCATAAAAGAATGTTCAAAAGGGCAACACCTACCTATCTTATGCAGGGTTCAACGGTTGAACTCTATCACCATGGTCAAACTTCCTCTATCACCAAGGTCAAACTTAGTGGTTTGGTGTGCTACTTTTGTCCATTTTCATTCACGTAGGTGATTATTGAAAAAATTGCTTAAAAAAGGTATGTTAAAGTACCATTTTCAGGCTCAATTTTGGGTGAAACTTACTACGCAATAGTGACGGAAAGGTGGAAATGTATTCTCCTCAACATGGAAATTGAAATGGTATATTTATATGCTCAAAATGGTGAACGGATAAATAAGAAATTGACACTCAAAATGCACACGTACACATGTAATTTTAAAGCTAAAGTAGAAAATTCTTTTGTTTCACGTCCAAAAGAGAATAACGTCATAGTTTCCCCTAAACCGTATCTAAAAGCCCACATTTTGCTATTCAAATCTAGAGTGTTTTTTACTCTTAAAAATTCCGTCTAGAGTCTGAAACATTGCAGTTCAATGACTTCTACTCTTTTCAAATGAAACAAAGTCCACTTTGTTCTGGTGAATTCATCAGAAGGATTAGAAAAGATCCTCTGAAAATGAATTTCAAATATAAAGAGTAAATACAAGTTACATTTGACGATAATAATGAAAATAATGATATTGATTCTTAAATTCTCAAACAAACATATTTGATCAAAAATGACAAAAGGGTTGTAACAGATCCACATCCCGTCCTTCAAAAATATAGGGTACACGAAATGTACATTTTGAGAATGATTTATTGGCAACGGTAGAACTAAGCAGTGACATAATTCTCTCTGGAAAAACACACGAGCATATTTGATCATGTTAGACCGCTGCTCCTGAAATTGATCATATTAGACTGCTGTTCCCGGAACTCTTGGAGTATACTAATAGTTGAGGCAATTCCCATTTTATATTCATTCTCAATGGCAGTAGAGTTTAATCAATGAATCAGCACCCGCGGTGAATAACCAGGGCTGCCTTGGATGGAACTTACAGTCCATCACACCTGCAAAATGTCCATAAAAAAAAGCATTGGCTTTTATCAATGCGTTTCAGTTAATAATCTCAGTACATGTTAACTATGAAATTAATGTGGAAAGGCTGTTAACATAGGTCAACCCTAATGCAATGCGAAATTTTTATGCTGACATCAGAATTTGAATATGCTAAAGGGTAAAAATAGCGTTTAAGATATTGTTCTATTTTATACTTTAATGCATACTGTTACTTTAAATGGTATATCAGTTCTTTTTCTGTCAAGATTTAAGCTTTGGAATCTGTAGAAGAAAAAAATATATATAATTTTCGATCACTCAACGGTACTTGGCATTTGCATTGGAGAGGATATTATGATCGCTTTCGTCGATCTTTTGACAGAAGATAGTATAAGTTGTAATTCTCACCTCTCCCATTTGAGCTTTTATGTCCTCGAAGAATTTCCAATGGAACAATAAGAGGATTCTGATTGAGATCTGAGTAAACCATGCCATGAAAAACATATGCAGTGCAATCATCAGAGCACGATGCAAACAGGGGGTATGAACGATGGAAAGCTACACTGTTGATGTCTTTAGGATGGCACCTGTGAAAAATTTTCACGCCCACATTAGAGAAACATGCCCCGTATGTTCCATAACTGAAATATAGCAGATAAACTACAATTAAAACAGGTAAATTAAGGACCATACTTCAGAGTTCTGTAAGGCTGAGATGAAAGGTCCATGTCAAACCAACACAACTTCCCTTCTCTGCTCCCCACAATTAAATTATCACCTGCATGGAAAGTACAGTTTAGATATGTTTAGGATAATTCACACAATTATTACGATAGCAATTAGAATATGAACAACGAAGTAAAAGAAACTTAGGCTAGCAAACATTACAAAAAAAAAAGAACTGTCAGTAAATATTGCTTAAGGCCTACCAGCAGGATGAACTGAAATGGAGGAGATTTCACGCAGTCCAGTATCAAGCTTTTTGATGAGCTTTTGTTTTACCAACTCATATACACGAACATTCTTTTTTGTTGCAATGAAGAAAATGGAACGAGTAGGATGGAAGACAGAAGAGACCGGCAGTCCGTGTAACTTGAATGGAATTCTTTGGGTTAGCTTCTTAGATATCTGATGAATTACAATAGCCCTTGATTCGCGTAACAAACAAGTAAAGGAAACTTCTGGCAAGAATTGAACTTGGAATAAGCGTAAAACATCTACTGCCATCACCCCACCAAAGAAAAATGAGAGTGGACTAAAGGAGCAAGAAGAGATGGTCAAAAGTGATTATTAACCATCCAAACCAGTTGATGACCATCTGTTTTTTGGAACCAGAAATTGTTCATCTTTGCAAATGGGGAAAGAACCATACGAATAATCATATTGGAAAAAATAATAATAAGGGAGAGAGAGAGAAAAGTAAACAAAAGGATATCTGCTGGCATTACTGCAGAAAGGTAGTCTCCTTTGCGATGCCATTCTACTGAAGATACAGTCTAAAAGAACCCGCGAAAGACGTTAGAAATCTATAGGAAAGCCTCCTGCTAGGATTAACTAATTTGAACTCCTAGAGAATTTAAATTACACTTTTGAAACTAGAAAAGCTCGGTACCTTGAAATGTCTCAATTTGATTCCCCCATGCTTATCATCCTGCTGCCAGCTTGCAATGGGTGCAGTGTTATCTATAGCAGAGTCCAAAAAAAAAAAAAAAAGAAAAGAAAGAAAGAAAAATCAATGTAAGTGAGAAACTCTCATCCTAACTGTCTTATTTATATATTGAAAACCGATAATAAAAGCAATCTGACTGACCAGAGTCATCTGGCAATGTGGGTGTCTTAACCTGTAGAAGTTCCCTTACTCTCTCCTGTTCTTCTTCATTTCCTAAGCCAGTGTTTAAAATAATTATATCTGGTCCCCTGGAAGAAATGATAGCTTAATTACTCAAGCAAGCAGAATAATATTAATACCCAGAGCGTTTTCTCCCCCTTACAACTTCTGATTTGAACTAGTAATTGTAATATTAAAAATACAGTGGGGTCCAAGTAGAAACTTGGATGCAAACACAAAAATCCAAGGGCTAAAATCAGCCTTACACAGATACAGCCAGTATAGGGAGCTCCCTCACGGGATTCCATGTTACGCATTTGACAGCTTCATCAACATTCCAGACTCTAAGACATCTACCAGTCTCAATCTCCCACACACGCACAGTTCCATCAATTGAACCTGTGAAGAGAACAGGACAAATAAGAACAATTGTGACAACAATTTTTAGTTCCCCAGGTAAAAATGCAATTAACTCAAGAAAAGACATCAGCACCTGAAGCAATCCACTGTCCAGAAGGTTCAACAGAAACGGACAAAACTGCATCTGTGTGACCTCTGTACTCGAGATAACATGTTGTAGGGTAAGGCCTAAGATCCTTTCGACTTGGTAGCTTGGGTTTTAAAGATTCAGGATCAATGTTTATCTGGAACATTATGAAGAAAAAATAGAACAATATTATTGTACACAACATCAGATTAGAAGTAAAACATGAGAACCAAATATCTTGCAAAGACCAGAAATCAAGAATTAATAGTGTCAAGGGAACTTCTCCAAAATCCGATTTATCACTTACTCGCTTCTTTCGTACTCTGGGACACAAATATAGATCCAGACACCGTTCGAAGGATTCCTTAACAGCATTTTCATATGCAGGGACGTTTCTCAAGGATGTATATCTAACATAATGATAACAAGTATGATGTTATAAGCTAAACTACCACAGAAGATGCAAGCAAATCATTCGACAAGCATTTGAGACACATGTATGTTACCTTCTAGGTATAAACTTAGGTCGGTCTTCCTCATACATCAACTGATAAGAATTAATTTCTTCTTGTGTTGGAATGTATTCCAAAGAAGGATTGTACGACTCCTCATGGCCTGAATGCAAAAATTAGTATAAATTTTTGTCCCAAAAATGTCACAAGGTGTATTAAAAAATTAAACGCAATTTCAAAACATCAACAGCATTACCAGGCAATTTAGGCTTTGGTGCAGGAATATACGCTAAATGTGAAGACTTTTCAGTCGCATCAGATTCATCTCCCCACAAGAGGTAAACACGTGGTTCTTCTTTAGGCTTTTCAAACTTAATTAACCCCTTACGAATAGCTCGACGAAGTGCAACAACCTGTGAATAGAAATAAAAGGGCGGGGCATGAATCATCAAACCATGTTTTCAAAGTCCATTGATTGAAATCTTCCATCTACCAGCAAGTGAACAAAAGTTTCCATTGAAAACGACCAGAAAACTAATTCATTTCGCAGGTAAAAAAAAAAAAGAAAAAGAGAAGAAAACTCTACCGACTTCTATTAAATGAAAACCATAAAAATTGAAAATAAACATACCTTCTTATGTTCCCATTTTGAAGGAATGAAGCGTCTCTTGGGTTCAGGTGCATTTGAAAGGGGATGTTTGGCGTCATCCCATTTAAACCAATCAACATAAGGCTGCATTTGGAAAAACGTAATTATTTAAGCAAAGGGTGGTGCCAGAGATTGATGACCACAAACTGAATTGGAGAAAAATTTTTTACAGATCTACATACCGCATATGGATCAAAGTCAGCATGCGGAGCCTTTCCTTCAAGCATTCTATGAACAAGTTTGGCTTCTTCCTTTGTCAATTCTACCATCTCCTGATTATACTCATCAAAAATTTTGCGCCTGACCAAAAATCAAAGAAAGTAAGAATTTCCCAAAAAGGAATGGATTGAACAAATAGACAACATGTATCTACGATAAATAATACGCCAAACCAGAGAGGAATTATAGAAAGACCTATCCCATGCCCAAAAGTATTCACTTAAATTTCAAGATAATAAAGTAGATGTGGCAAAACCCAAAAAACTCAAAATAAGATCCAAAACTCACCAATTTTTTGAGTCATCCGCACTTGCAAGAAAAGATTGCAATTTATCTTCTCTTTCCTTCTTTTTTATCTTCTTACCAGCAATGTCATAACCGATATGGTCCTCATCCTCGTACCATACCAAGGGAACATTTCCAACCGTATTTCGGGGAGCCACCTACTTTGACACAAACAGAAGAAGAGACATTTTAGTTTATAATGTTAGCAAAAAAAATAGTGAAGAAAAACAAAACTTTATTTGTCAAGAGAGGAGACACAATAAAACAAACAAGAAAATGAAAAAACAAAAGACCTCGTCTTCAGATGAATCACTCTCCTCAACTTCTTGGTGAGCGTCAGAGCCCTCACTTTGGTCCTCATGACCGTGATCGCTGGCCAAATCATCACTGTTGCTTGTGTTGACATGACCCTGGATCATAATTACACTTAAAATGTTAAAATGCAGCCAAAAAAGAAGGCATAATATGTAATGCAAACAATAAATTTTAAAAAGAAGATGTCAAAAAAAAAAAAGGTTAGAGCAAGGGAAAGTCTATCATGGGCTACTTAGGCATAACTTATGCTTTTAGCCAGCATAAAATGAGAAGTCAAAGCTATAAATTTTTGTCAATGTCAGTAACCCTTTTTTACTTTTTAAGAACCTGATAAAATAAAAAGTATTTTTGAGTTCACCAACAAGCAATAACAATGTTGGAATGAAGTTTACGGAATTCCATTATAGCTCTGGTACAGGTTTCAAAGTCTTATCCAAAGAGCTTTTATAAACAAGCCACATTTCCCATCTTCAACTGTAATCTCTTTTGTAGGTTATCCCAAACATCCCAGAAGCAACTTTTAAATTTAAACCACCAATAGCCCAAAAGCCGCTTTCAAGAAGCCATTCCAAACAGGCCTATCTATGCTAACAAGATAATGTTTAGTAAATGGAAAATGAGAATATATATACACACATATAACAAAGGCATGTTGTGAAGTACCTCGTCTGCAGATGAATCGCTCTCTTCAGACTCTGAGTCCCTCAACGATTCATAATCCTCTGACTCTGAAGAACCACCACCATCATCCTCCGAGAAATCCTATAACCGTAATTGAATGAATACTTATGAAAAAAAACTGAGAATAGTGCAACAAGAGTTGCCTGAAAAATTGCAAATTTGAAATTTTACTAGAAAAAAATCGCCAGAAAACCATAAAAACGCAAAAAGAACGACTTTAAAAAAAATGTGGAAACAAAAATTGTATGGTTTTGCTATTAATGACAGGTCTTTTGCCAAAACGAAAAATTCCAGATAACATGCGAAAAGCCTGTATATGAGTGTGGTTCGTAACGTTACCCCATCGTAGTCGGAGTCGGAATCAGAAATTTCAGGTGATGTTTGTTGTTTGTGTTGGGTATGGATTGCTTTCCGGTTCTTCTTCTTCTTCTTCCCTTCGTCGATGTTGGTTTTCTGCTTTTGCTTTTGGTTCGATAGAGAGGTCTCCACGGCCGTGGACATGGCCTTGCCCGCCCTCTTCATCCTCGGTAATACGCGCCGGAGGGTTTTGGCGTTTGAGAGGTTTAACCGGTTTTGTTCTTTGGAGGCCGAGGGTTGGAACTCGGACGTAAGAGGTTCTCGTGGCTAGGTCGCCTACTAACACTTGCTTGTTTGGGTTGGGCTAAGTTGTTCATTGGGTTGGGCCACCAAAATCAAGCTTTTGTGGTCACAAGCTGGATGAGTCTCTTGGAAAAAAACAGAGAAAACTGGGAGTAAGAGGGAAATTACAATTTTAAATAAAAATTAATAGCATAATATATAGTATAATTTTAAAAAAATCAATTTACCGCCTTCAAAAATCAATTTACTATACCATCAAAATACCAAAAAATAAGCTCAAATTATAATCTGCTTATTCATTTATTATAAACCTCTTTCTCGCCAACTCAATTGTGGGCTATGACGATGGTCAAGATGAGATGGTAGTGTTTGGCTCTTATTGATTGATACATACAACTATTTTTTAACCATTACAAAACTGTCATTTTTATAAAAATAAAAATAATACTTTAAATGAGTTATATTTATATTTTTTGATGATAAATATAACATTGATATTAACATTAGCATTAGAGGTGATCTTAATTTATAAGGGCGTTACCTTTTCTTCAGAAGAAAGATTGAAAGTATCATGGGCTCCTTATCAATAATATAATCAAGAAAAATTGAAATTGATAGTCTTTTTTTTTTTGGCTATAGGAAGAATTTAATGAGTTTTTTTTCCTGAAGTTTAAACAACATTCCTAGTCGTCATTCTTTCCTTATCGTCGAAGACAGAGACAAAAATTTATGCATGATGCATTAAAAAAAAATTTATACAGCCTTGTTCTTTTTTTTTTTTTTTTTGGCTGACGGCCACTCTTTAGGGTGGTTTTTCTATTAAAATCTAACATTGGGGCACCAAGTAATATGACAAACGAAATCCAAACCAAGATAATATTTTATTAATTGGATGCATTGTCATATACTTTTATTATTGAGGTGGTGAACTACAAAATCATATCCATGACCACCAAACCATAGAATTTCAGAGAAAACCCAAACAGCTAACCTGGGTCCTCCTCTTCAAGACCCAAGGTAAACAATATATTTCATAGCCAAGAACAAAAAAATCCAAAACCTTGTTTCAACCATCTGTACCCCAATCGAAACCCTAGAAAAACGCAAAAAAAAAAAATATTGATAAAAAACATTCACAAACGATTGAATTCACAAAAAGCAGAAACAAATTGGATCGAACAGTATTACCTCCAGCCATTGTGTTATGCTCTGCAATTTTGGCCGAATTTTTCACTATTTTCCTTTGAAAATTCTTTCTGAGCACTGACAATTCTCTTAGATGGTGTGTGTTGTCTGAATTGTGTGCCCAGGAACCAAAAACACAGGCTCCTTTTATTAACTGTGGCCATCACAATGTTATTGCAGTTAAGGAGCAATTTCTTGTTTTTTTTTTTTTTTTTGGTTCTGAAAAACTGCCCTCCCTCCGTGAGGGCCAATTAAGATTCAACATTCTCCCACTTGGCCCATACACCACATCAATTATTACAATGAGAAACAAAATACATGAATCATGGCGATAAGTCCTCTAAATGACGAGTATTATCTTCCATGCATTACAATATATTTTGTCTCTTAAGATTTGCCTGCGTAACTTAATGAATAAATCCTATGTTTATTCTAGGTCTAAACTTTAGTGATATTTCTCAAAAATAAATATGTGCACTTAACTGAAGTTCAAATGAGAAAATGTCATAAATATAGAGTTTCATTACAAAGTACAACATAATTACTCAAGGGAACCAAGTCCCATTCTATCAACATGATCCCTAAATTTTACTAGTGGCATGCCTTTATTCAAGGGATCGGCAATCATCAATTCAGTGATTATGTGCTCAATGACCATTGCTTTGTCCTTAATATGCTCTCTTATGGCTAGATACTTAATGTCGATGTGTTTGCTTCGACTACCACTCTTGTTGTTTTTAGCCATAAAAACAACAGCTAAATTGTCACAAAATATTCTCAATGGCCTAGAGATGAAATCCACAATCCTAAGCCCAGAAATGAAACTCCTGATCTATGCACCATGTGAGGTAGCCTCAAAACAAGATACAAACTCTACCTCTATAGTGGAAGTAGCAGTCAAGGTTTGCTTGGCACTCCTCCATGAAACAACTCCACCAGCTAGCATGAAAATGTTTTCAGAAGTTGATTTCTATGAATCAATGCAGCCAGCAAAGTCAAAGTCAGAGTAGCCAATGACCTCCAAGTTGTTAGTCTGTCTATACATAGGCCTGTAATCTTTGGTTCCTTACAGGTACCTCATTACTTTCTTTGCAGCCTTCTAGTGGTTTGATCTTAGATTACTCCAATATCTACCCAACATTCCTACAGCCAATGCAATGTTAGGTCTCGTGCAAACCTGAGCATACATAAGGCTTCTAACAGCTGAAGCATATGCAATGTTGCCCATATGTTCTCTTTCAAGAACATTTCTCAGGCACTAATTCAAATTGAATTTTTCACCCTTCATAATAGGAGCTATACTTGGTGAACAACTCTTCATCTGAAATCTCTCTAAAACTTTGTTGATATAGGTCTCTTGAGACAAACCTAAAATACCTTTATATCTATCTCCTTGTATCTTAATGCTTATAACGAAGGATGCATCACCCATATTCTTCATGTCAAAGTTTTTAAAAATGAATTGTTTCACCTCATGTAGCATACCATTGTCATTGGTTGCAAGCAAAATGTCATCCACATAAAGCATAAGGAAACAAATTTTACTCCCACAGACCTTCTGGTATATACATTGATCACGTCATGGAATTTTAAATACCACTGATAGGAGGCATGTTTCAACCCATATATGGATTTCTTAAGCTTACACACCCAATGCTCACCACTGCTAGAAGAGAATCCTTCTAGTTGTTTCATATAAACCTCTTCCTCTAGTTCACCATTGAGAAATGTTGTTTTCACATCCATTTGTTACAACCCTAAGTCACAATGAGTAATTAGTGCCAAGATGATGTGGATAGAATCTTTCTTAGATACAGGAGAAAAGGTCTCCTTGTAGTCGATTCCTTCCTTTTGAGTGAATCCTTTGACGACGAGTCTTGCCTTATATCTTTCGATATTGCCCAATGAGTCTTTCTTCGTTTTGTAGACCCATTTACATCCTATGGCTTTTGCACCATCAGGCAACTCGACAAGATCCTATACTTCATTGGATGTCATAGAATCCATCTCATCCCTCATAGCATCATACCAAAGTTTAGATTGTTGGCAACTCATGGCTTGTGAAAATGTTTCGGGATCATTTTCGGCTCTACTGTTATAGTCAGATTCTTGTAGATACACAACATAATCACTAGAAATTGCTGATTTCTTTTCTCTAGTAAAAACCTTAATGTTAACTCAACATTTTCCTGAGGAATCTGTTGTTCAACTTTTTGCTCAACTGTTTCTAGTGGTTCTTGAGCAACTTGATCTTCTAGATTATTATTAGTAATTTGTGGAACCTCAATGATTGATTGCACAACACTCAATTGAACTATAGGAGTGCTATGAACTATGATCAACCTATCACTTGACGTAGATGGTTGAGTTTCAGTATGATCTCTCTCAGAAACTATGTTCCAAAATTGATCACTCCCACTAATCAAGTCATTCTCAAAAAACTTTGCGTTCCTTGATTCTACAAATCTAGTGCTATAAGTTGGACAATAGAATCTATATCCTTTGGACCTTTTAACTTATCCAACAAAAAACCCACTAATGGTCCTCGGATCTAGCTTCTTCTCTTGTGAGTTGTACACTTTTACTTCAGATAGACATCCCCAAATACGTATGTGTCACAAACTCAGTTTCCAACCTTTCCATAACTTAAATGGTGTCTATGGGATAGGCTTGGTCGAAACTCGGTTTAATATATACATAGTCGTCTTAAGAGCTTCAGTCCACAAGGATTTAGGAAGATTGGAGTTACTCTGTATACTCTGCACTATGTCCATCAATGTTCGATTTCTTCTCTCTGCCACACCATTCTGATCCGGGGAACCAGGCATAATGTATTGGGCAACTGTCCCATGCTCTTGAAGAAACTTCACAAATGGACCTTGAACTTGTCCATCCTCGGTGTATCTGCCATAATATTCTCCACATCTATCTGTTCTCACGATCTTTCTTAGTTTGCCGTATTGTTTCTTTACTTCAACCTTGAAAACCTTAAAGACATCTAATGCTTCGTCCTTTGTATGAAGCAAGTAGAGATACACGTATCGTGAGTAATCATCTATGAAAGAGATGAAATATTTTAGACCATATAAGTCCATGTCTGGACTACAAATATCTAAATGTATGATCTCTAATATTTCTGAACTTTTCTTGGCACATTTCTTAGACTTGTTGGTTAGCTTTCCCTTAATGCAACCCACACAGTCTCGAAGTCAGTAAAATCCAAAGTACTGAGTACTCCATCATTCACTAACCTCTTGATTCTCTCAATAGAGATATGTCCTAATCTTCGATGCCACAACATAGAGGAATCCTCATTTATAACACAACATTTCATGCCACATTGAACATGCATAGTAGTATAATGTGGTTCATTTTGCAAATTAATTGAGAAAAGGCCATTAGACAAAATACCATTCCCAATAAGATCAGATTTATAAATAAACTGAAACATTTGTTTGAAAAGGTAAAGAAATATCCTAAAGGTACAAGTCTGGAAATAGAAATTAAGATCCTATAAAAGTTTGGAACATAAAATATCTTATCCAATTCCAAAATAAAACCACTACTTAAAACTAAGGTGCATGTTCCAATAGCTTCCACATGTGAACGCATCTTGTTTCTTGAAGAGATGCTCAGCTCACTTCCCTCTGGCTTCTTTAGGTTTCGCATACCCTACGAGGTATTCGAAACATAGATTGTAGATCCAGAATCAATCCACCATGTGTTATAAACAACATCACCTATATTAGATTTATAACAAACAAATGAGACTGGATCACCTTTCTTGTCAAACCAACTCTGAAATTTCGTGCAATCTTTCTTCATGTGTCCCTTATTTTTACAGAAGAAGCACTTGGATTCCTTCTTAATGACAACTTTGGGAGGTATTTTACCCTTCCCCTTGTCCTTGGCGTGATATTGATCTTGAATCTGATTATTTCCCTTAGTCGTTGTCAGTGTAGTTTCACCCATTTCCATTACAAGCTACCCTTCTTCTTGAGTACACATGGTTAAAAGCTCATTAATTGACCATTTTTCTTTATGTGTATTGTAAGAAATCTTAAAGGGCTCATATGGCTTTGGAAAAGTGTTCAGAATGTAGTGCACAAGGAAAGACTCAAACATATCCACCTCAAGGTTATTAAGTTAAGCCGCTATGTCCCTCATCTCCATGATGTACTTACGCACACCTCTCACATTGGTGAGCCTCAAGGACGAAAACCTCATGATTAAGGTGCTAGCAAGTGCCTTATCTGAAGTTTCAAACTGCCCATCAATGACCTTCAGTAATGCCCGGACCTTGTCATACTGTTTGACGGAATCACGTATCCTAGCAGAGATCTTGGTCTTTATGAACATGACACTAAAGCGATTAAATCGCTCCCAACGTTCATAAAGTGCAATCTCATCTTGAATGCTAGTTTCAGTGACTATGGGCTCGTCTTTTCTTATAGCATAATCAATGTCCATCCACCCCAAAGGAAGGAGAATTCTCTCCTTTTAGACCTTATAATTATCCCCTTTCAACTCAGGGATATCACATCGAACATCAGATAAATTCACAGGTTGTATAACTGCATAATTAAAACAAATATGCTTATGATCCAAAATATTGAGACTAATAGACAAAAATCATGCTTTACCAATGTAAATCATGCACAAAATCATGAATCTATGACATAAAACTTGCCTATGGGCTAAAGTTATAATTCAATTAGATTCATTTTACTGTAGATAAAACTATCAAATTATGTTCCCTTTTCAAATACCTGTGGGAAATTAGAAAATGTAATTTGATATTTTATCCCAATTAGTTATACTAATATAATAAAAATTCATGTGGGTAAATTCTATTATATTGAGTACAATTAATTGCAATAAATGTCCTTTAACCAAATGTGATCCTAAACCAATTAGTATATAATTTTGCATAATTAGAGGTGCTATGACTAAGCTCTAATTATTCAAAATCGTATGAATCACTAAGACATTTAATTTTGTTCATAAAAATTATCTATGTAATATTACATATTCTATAGGCAATACAAACAATTATGAATAAAATCTAAATTTGTACTAAATATTTAACTTAATAATATGCATAATGAAAACAAAATTATACATATAACAATAAATTACCACATTAATTATGCATAATATGTTTGTCAATAAAACATTTATCAATAAAGAACTAATTTTTGGAATAATATGCATAACAAATCTAGCACATAATGAATAAATTAATTTCCCATGAAATTATTGTAAAAAAATTTTTTTAATGAAAAATGGCTGAAAAAACGACATAAATGAAGAAAAACGACACTTGGATTTGTACAAATGAAATGACAAGTCATTTCTTCTCTCCAAAATGTTGTCGTTTAATGTAGAGGAGAGCACGCATTTTAG
Organism: Artocarpus hirsutus; assembly: GCA_946598075.1. Lineage (NCBI taxonomy): Eukaryota > Viridiplantae > Streptophyta > Magnoliopsida > Rosales > Moraceae > Artocarpus > Artocarpus hirsutus. Next base: position 32,965 of record CAMOHE010045396.1, on the reverse strand, counting down.
TAATGAAACGACGCCGTTTTCATTAATTAACAAATGCACCCAGACACGTCGTCGTTTTATGCAGAATGGTAGTTTCATTTCTTAATGAAAACGACACGTCGTTTTCTACAGGCCTTAAAGAAACGACGACAGGGGTCATCTTCAACCTCCAGTCGGGTCTAAACGACCCAGTTTTGACCCACCATTACCCGAATGGAAATCCTACGATTTCCAATGATTCAGACCTCGAATTTAGTCGTTTCAAATCGTAAAATGCTCAGAAAACAATAATTTGATGATTTTTAATTCAAAACATATAATTAACGAGAAATTTATATTGATCACAGAGAGCTTTTCACGGCCAAAATTTCATGATTTTACAGACCATCAAATGCGACTAAACACAACAACTTTAATCACAGAACAATAAGAAAACATCAACGTAATTGTTTTCTAGCATTAATGATTAAAAAATTCCAGTGGAAAAAGAAAATTCGAGTCATAGCCTTATAGTCACGAAAAACAGAGAAGATGTTCAAAATTGAACACAACGTAGAGGTTTAATTACTCGGATACCAAATGTTGATAAAAACATTCACAAACGATTGAATTCACAAAAAGCGAAAGCAAATTGGATCGAACATTATTACCTCCAGCCATTGTGTTATGCTATGCAATTTTGGCCGAATTTCTCATTGTTTTCTTTGAAAATTCTTTCTAAGCACTGACAATTCTCTTAAATGATGTGTGTTGGCTGAATTGTGTGCCCAGGAACCAAAAACACAGGCTCCTTTTATTAACCGTGGCCATCACACGGTTATTGCAGTTGAGAAGCAGTTTTCTGTTTTTTTTTTTTTGTACTAAAAAACTGCCCTCGCTCTACGTAAGCCAATTAAGATTCAACAAAAAAGACCCAAATTAAGCATTATTGATCGAAACAAATTAGAATCCAAATTGAATGATTCATCATAATCGAACCACTAATACTTTTTAAGTTTTGATTGATCGAAACTTGCATAATGGAAGCATTGAGGGGTGAGTTTCTGGGAAGCGAAAACTTGAAAGAAGAAGAAGAAGATGACGATGAAGAAAGGTTGGTGTTGAAGATGGAGTCATTTCTAAAGCCAAACAAAAATGATAAAGGATTACAAGAAGATCTAGAGGGTCTGAAGGTGGCTGCTGAGAGAAGAAGAAGAAAGCTTAAAAATAGACGCCATGGGAGATCAGATCACGGACAGAATAGCGAGAAAGAGAGAGAGATAGAGCTGTGATAGTCTTGCGATGGAAAAGTTGCGATGGATCTGGGATGGCGATGAGCAAGGGGATGCTAGAGGTGGGAGGGGATGCCATAGGAGCAGAAAAGGAGTGGAAATATATATATATATATATATATATATATATTTGGTTTAGATTTGGTTTTGACCTTTTTTTAGTGAAAAAAAAAAAAGATATGATTTTAATAAGATATTTATTATTTTTTATGTGTTAATTTTAATTTTTTTAAAACATGTTAGATATTTTACTAAAATATTTTTACTAAAGATGGTCATGTGTTATGATGCACTTTTAAAGTATGTGTCTCTCAGCATCTTAGTTGAAAGATTGAGGTTGATTTAGTAAAAAAAAAAAAAGGATTAATGCCTAAAATTTTATTTTCGTGAAAGATTGAGAATTATTTAAACAATTTATCTTAAAAAAATAATTTAGGATATAAAAATAGTTAATAGGGTGAGCACGAGAAGAGAGAGAGCCAGAAAGAGATAAAGAGGGTTTTTATTAGGGACTTAAGAGTTTCAATTTTGGAAGATTTTTAAAGAATTGTTAAAATTAAAAAAAAAAAAAAAAAGTAAATTGGACAAAAACAAATGAGGATACTCACATCTTATAAATTTTCAAAATCTTAATCTTTTATTCAATTACAAGGTAATAGCGGTGGGATTGGAATATTTTTTTTATGAGGTGGATGAAATGAAAATTTTTGATAAAAAAGAATAGTGCAATTGTATTTTCTCACACCTTATCTCTCTTTTTA
>CAMOHE010045396.1:0-30031 GCA_946598075.1 Artocarpus hirsutus | reverse complement strand
TGATTGGAAGGAGAGTCACCTTGAGGAAGAGCTGTACGTGTGAGCCCACACTCACTCTGATCGTGGATAGAGAATAGCAAAGAAGACCAGTCGGTTGAGGCTCTTCTAGAACGTTACTTCTCAACACAGACTTCGGGAGCTTTTCGGCGTATACAAGGTCAGTAAGATCAGGTTAATTTATACATATAGCATGTCAAACTTGTGTTTTGAAAAATACTCTGATTTAAAATTTTTTAAAATTTCGCTGCGTATTATTTTCCCAACAAGGGGTAGGAGGGGATTGGAGCAGAGAAGGAGTGGAAATATATATATATATATTTTGGCTTAGATCTGGTTTTGACCTTTTTTTAGTGAAAAAAAAAAAGATATGATTTTAATAAGATATTTATTATTTTTTATGTGTTAATTTTAATTTTTTTAAAACATGTTAGATATTTTACTAAAATATTATTACTAAAGATGGTCATGTGTTATGATGCACTTTTAAAGTATGTGTCTCTTAGCATCTTAATTGAAAGATTGAGGTTGATTTAGTCAAAAACAAAAAAGATTAATGACTAAAATCTTATTTTCGTGAAAGATTGGGAACTATTTAAACAATTTCTCTTAAAAAAATAATTTAGGATACAAAAATAGTTAATAGGGTGAGCTCGAGAAGAGAGAGAGCCAGAAAGAGATAAAGACGGTTTTTATTAGGGACTTAAGAGTTTCAATTTTGGAAGATTTTTAAAGAATTGTTAAAAAATTTTTTAAAAAAAAGTAAATTGGACAAAAACAAATGAGGATACTCACATCTTATAAATTTTCAAAATCTTAATCTTTTATTCAATTACAAGGTAATAGCGGTGGGATTGGAATATTTTTTTTATGAGGTGGATGAAATGAAAATTTTTGATAAAAAGAATAGTGCAATTGTATTTTCTCACACCTTATCTCTCTTTTTATCTGCTTGTATTGTATCTTTTTTAGTCCCAAATTTTTATTTGTTCGGGGTTTTTAATTTCAAACATGAGCAAATTTATGACCATACTCGAGAGATAATTGACAAGTCATAAGCCAGGGTTCTTGCCTCGGTCTGTTTCGACCAAGTGACAATTAAGGAATGACCAAATAAATGCAACATAAACAGTGAAATGCTAATTTACAATGAGGTCCCCTAATGTTGCTATTGTTAGCATTAGTTAACCAAGATGGTCAAACCTATTGAACATAAGCATAAGTTAACAAAGATGTTCAATGACCCATTGAAAATTAGCATCAGTTAAAAAAGACAATCAATGACCCATTGAAAATCAACTTTATAATGGACGTAGTCTTGTCTCGTGCACGCGTGCAACAGAAAGAGTGGGAGAGGGAAATCCAAATGTAATTTAAGAATCCATTTGAGTAGCACTTTTAAGCTACAATACAATGTGTATAACCAATGAGCACAAAATTACATTGGCGAGTATCAATCATGTTTCCAGAAAGGAAAATGGGATACAAGATGATGGGCCAAAAGAGAAAGAAAAAGAGAGAAGATAAAAAGAGCAAAATTCTCACCCATCTTCTCTTAGATTCGCAACAAGAAAAGACATGCCGCCAATGAGCAAGATAAAACGAGACGCAAGATATGAAATAGCCGATGGCAAGGGTCCCTCCCCTCCCCCACAGGAGTATTCAAGTTTCTTGATATGGCCAAGGAAACTTAAAAGAGTGTGTTCATGGTGTTCTCAAGGATTCCTGCCGTCTAAGAGGTACGCCTTCAGCACCAAAGCCATCCTCTTCTGAGTACTTGTGGAGTCTTGAATTTGTCGAACCTACACACAATTTGAAAAGATCATTAAACCAAGTTTACAGTGTCATAACGGTTTTTTTTTTTTCCTCCTATTCCTCGCCCAAGATGAGAAGCAACAGAATTTTCCTAATTCCCAGAGTCCTGATAGAGAACTTAACTAATAACTATGGATTGATATCAAACTGTACGGAAAGTTTCCTTAGAAAAAAAAAGGATATCAAACAGAATTTACAGGAATACATAGAGAGTACCATCCATGTCTTTTGTTTTGTGAAGAAGAAAAGTCCCAGACAGGATAGTCACAAATCCGCACATTTCCGTGATAACTTGGGTTGGACTCTGCCTGTCCCAATCCTGAATCAAAATCAAAATCAACAATGTGAAGGCAACATTAGCAAATGAAAACTGCGAGCAAGATGAAAGTAAGGAAATTTATTATGCTCAGCTTTCATTACATGCAAGCTTCTAATTTTGAGATTTTTGAGGTTTTAAGCAGAGATTAGTAGTCACAGGAAATATAGGAATAATTTCAGTTTGAGATTTTTAAAGTTTTACATTGAGGCAAGGTAGCATTTAGCAATAGAAGGTATCAGAAGACTTTCATTCCAAACCATACTGTGTAATAAACTCATCTGAAGATACCTTAAGGCATCAAAATATGTTAACATTTGGAAGTAATACCTTAAACATGATAACACTGGCCAAAATAGTCAGGGACGTGAACATAACATAATATATGGGAGAAACAACAGCCGTGTTGAAAGTATCAAGAGCCTGCAGAGAGAAACCATAAGATATACATTAGGCGGATTGTTATAAGACAATAACATCGAACACAAGGACAAGATGTCAGAAAAGGTAAAGGCAAAACAAAATGAGCGACTACATGATACGTGGAACATAAAATTATCTCTTCTGCATCCTTGGGACTTGGAATATAAAAACTCTTAGTATCAAGTTAATTGGACAAAAAAATGTATACCTTTAGGATTTAGATGATGTATTCTGGTAGCAAGGTTTTTATAATCAAGTTAGTGAAAAGAAAAGGAAAACCTCTAGGATTTAGCTGAAGTTATTCTATAAGCAAACTAAACATACTGCACTTCATTTTTTCAAACAATTACCTCATTTAAACGAAATAAATGAACCAAAAAGAAACGACCAATTACCTTGTTCAAATAATTCATTTGCGTAAGAACACAAGTTAGCACAATCAAAGCGAAGGCCCAAGTTTGCGGGTATATAAGCTGATTTGTCCCTGACAATGTCAACTTCAAAGCAATTCCTAGGGCTTTAACACTCATGACCTGTCAAAAGAGAGCTTTAATATAAAAACACTTAGAGTGCGATGAGAAAGAAAAAGCAAACATAGTCCAAAACCAACAGTTAAGCACCGAGACTTACCGACAAAGAACCTACAAGGGAACAAACTCCAATATAAACCATTATGTGTGTCTGGCCATATTGTGGAATGAAGTGGAATATAAGTATAAATACAGCGATTATGACCAATGCTGCATACAAAAGAAAAGCTGCACAAAAACGATATGTTATTAAGCGTTTAACATGCATAACATAACGAAACTTGAAATGTTACATGTGAAAGACAAGTGTTGAAGAACCGTAAGACAATCACCTGGATCCATGGCAAGATCCCAAACTTCTGTCACAGATTCAATTTCACGTTCTTGAGGAGCATGTAGAACAATTGATGTAGAACCCACGACACATAGAACACAACCAAGAATTCCGAAAATATGAAGTCTCTCTCGTAAAATAACATGTGCAAGGACCGCACTGCAAGATGAAACAAACATTAGCAGTCAACACCAGAAAGCAATAAAGTTAATGTAAAAACAATATGTAGCTATCATGCCTGATAATTATGCTCAGGGCACCAAGAGGAGTCACCAGTATAGCTGGCGCAAATGCATAGGCCGCAAAATTAGCAATTTCTCCAACAATCACTGTCAAAATGGCAATCCATCAGAATTTACTATTCCCTTCTCCAAAATAAAACGTGCAAAACATAGGCATCTGAACTATATAACATATGTAAGCAGTTATGCTAGTAAACACTAATTATTTGCAAGTAATTATAACAGTAAACAGTTAATTATATGTTTTCTTCTATGGTTCGGCTAAATGCTTGAGCAAGTCCAGAGAGTTGTAAAGAACTTTGTTATTTAACTCGAATGGAAACTGAAGAGACAAAAAATAACTGATGACTTCATTAACTGAACGAAAAAAAAAAAAAGAATTAGAACTCACTTGTAATCATGCCCACCCACCAAAGTGGCTCGTATAAGTAAGAATATCCTCCGGATCCTGCAAACAAATCAATCAGATGAAGTTTATGGACCTCTCAAAACATACCTTCTTACACAAGATCATAAACCAAAAACCAACGCGACTGCTGAATTAGTAGGAGCAGATCCAATAGAAGGTAACTGCTCCATCTAGGGTAAGAAAATCATTTGTGCCATGCCGTTTACATAAGCTGCCAAAGTACAAATTTGGAGCTGAGATATTGTTTATTCACGCATTTTCCATTTCCCCCTTTTGCCCATCTGTGCCAAAATTATAACCAACTAGTAACCCAAAGTTGGTGTTAAAAGCACATTTCATCTCTAAATACAGTCAACAATTATTATCAACTATTACACTAGATACAAATACATCACTTCACTAATCTACTAAATAATATCAACCTAACCAGAGGAAAAATTTTCACCACATTGATATTGTAAACCGTTTCCATTCCCCATTCCGCCCAATTCACACTAGAAAAGCCTTGAAATTTACGAAATAAAGCAAACGCAAAAGGTCAATTTCCAACGATTTCAACAATTGCGAATCAGATTTCCATAAATTGAAAATAGAAACAGGAAGGGCTACCAGCTCTGATTCCCGAAGCTCCGGCCTTCTTCAAGCCCTTCTTTTTGACGATGAAGCTTGCGCCAATGAAGAAGCTTGACGAAAGAGCGAGAATCAAGCCCTTGATATTATCGGAGGACATGCCTCTGTACGCGTCTTTCCAACTCGAAGCACCCTGAGCAGTAGTCGCCGCCATGGCAGCGAAGAACCGAAACCAGCAAAACCCTAGCCTAGCCTAGCGTCTCCGGGCGGTGGGTTCCACGGTTATCATAAAACCACCATCGTCGGATGGCGGAAAAGAAAGAGACAGAGAGACAGAGAGAAAGAGAGAACCAGAGGAAATTGTCGACGACTCAGGACGACCTCGGAACGAGTCAGAAAAAACCGAGTGGGAATTTGTCTCGATTGCGACGAAGAAGAAGAAGAAAGAAGAAGAAGGACAGATCTGGATTGAGAAAATGATGAAGGGAAATTTGTCGGCGCTCGGTTGAGGGAATGGGGAAACGGGGGAGTGTACAGCTGTGCTGCGGTGCGGAGATTTCTTTCTTGTATCGGAGTGAAATTTGATCACAACACATAGAGCAGAAGAGAGAGAAACTTTTTAGAGAGAGAAAGAAAGAGAGAGATATTTGGTTTTGGCTTTTAAATCGGAATTACCAAATTTAATGACTCCACTCCGACTACGGTTGATAGCTGGGGGGGCGCTACACTCCATCATTTTTTCCTTTATTTTCTTTTCTTCTTTCTTATTTCCTCGCTTTATTTTCGTTTAATGGTAATGTTGCTTGGTGGTCAAATTTCAAAAACAAAACAACTATTGTTGATTATCTACACGACCTAAACCTATCGATTTAATTTTAGTAACTAGTACTTTTATAACAATAAAAACCTAGGAATAGACATGAACAAAACTTGTAACTTTTATTGTTTTCAAATATAATTTTGTTTGTTCGTTTTACATAACTTTTAATTTTTTTTTAAAAGATGTAATTTTTAATTTGTTCATATATAATACTTAATAAGTATAGTCCAATAAATATATCATCAAAGGTTATATTCCAATAAATTCAAAGTTATACAAACACATAAAAAAATTTATTTTTTCAGCGAAGAAAGTTACATATTTTGGACTAATGTAGGTGTCGAATTTAAGTCAAAACATTAAAAACTCTAGTTGTTAATTTTCCTCTTGGAATAGTAAATTGTCATTTTCTTAATTAATAAATATTTTTAAGATTATTCACATTTATGCTTAAACTTTACACCTATTTGCCTCTTGCCCGTTGATCTTTTAAAGACTCCCAATTTACTCCAAACTGTCAATTAGTCTCACCGTCAAAATGCTTGAAAAAACACAAAGAAAAACATCACGTAATTGCACGTGATAGGTGATTACAAGAATGTTTAGAACCTCAATTTCAACCCACTAGTTACAATCGTGAATAATATAAAACTTTCAACGGCTACAATAAAAAAGTAAAAAATTGCTACAGTGTAAAGCTCTAACGTGTTACAATTTTTAAACTTAGAATATTAATTACAATTGAAGTCCCAAACAAAAGCAAAGTTTACCCCTAATCAATATTCACCCCGTAAATAAAGAAAAACCTTTAATTTTTTCTTAACGCTTCGAATTTAGCCGTAGCCATTGCCACACGAGCTTACCCAAACCATGGATTTGAAGAACCGTCTTGTGGTGAATCAGAATCTTCCTGAGGGTAAAATAGAAACATGAGTAAAGTAAATATAATTAGTTTGTCAATTTATACAAAGTTTAAATCTTGAACTTTTCGCTGTTTTTGCCATGCAAGCGAAGAAAAGTTAAAATAGGGCATGATCAGAATCTTATGATAAATAAGCAAACATCTAGTAAATTTGAATTGCTAAATACAAGAAAATTTTAAAAATTTTTAGATATTATAATTCAAACAAAAAAGTTCAAATCACCGTACACCTTTAAATAGCGTACCTAATTAATGTCGATTTATGTTGTGGGCCGTATCCAAAAAATAAAAATAAAAAATAAAAACTAGTCGAATAAATAATTAGTTATTTTGCATTATAGTAGATGCTTCGTTGCGTCACCGCTTTTGTTCGTTTTAATTGAATGAAATATCACCTCCATCAAAAAGAACATAAAGGTTGAATATAATGGACATCAGGTTTAGTTAACCTCTCGTCACAATATGAAAGTGACGCCCACCTTTTGTTTATTTATTTTTTCTTTTTGTTTGGAAAGCGACACGTCACTCTTAAGGGGTCAAAAATTAAATGGCCCCTATTTGTACCACTCTCGTGAAGGCCGCGACCTGTTAAATGAATCAGATCTGTATGTTTTTTCTATCCCTTGTGAAAAAAAAAAAAAAAAAGAAGAAGAAGATTTGCATGTTCTTCTCTGGCTGAATTTATTACACAAAAATGCAATCTCAACCCAACCCTCTCGTTTTCTCTCTATTTTAGGAGAGCACCAGTCGACGACCTTCCTCTAAAAAAGGAAAGAAAAAATCCATCAGCAAAAATTAACCAAACATAGTTTTTTTAGGCTTTACGTAGAAGAGTAACCATAGTTCATTACTAAGGAACCTGTTTGTTTGGTTTAAAATGTTGTACTTTAAACTTTTAAGACTTGTTTGACACACCATATTGTATTGTATTGTATTACATTTTCTGTATATAATACAATACAATATAACACGATATGCCAAACATAGCATTATAGTTTAAAATATAAGGCTTAAAAAAAACAGATTCGTTTGGTTCATTTATGCAGAATATGGTGACAAACTTTTTTTTAGTTTGAAATGAAATATTTGAAAAATATGATTTAACTTTTGGTTCAAGCCATTCAAAAACAAACAGAAAGGTAACTTAGAATCGAGAGGTTTTGATCGTAAAATGCTGGTTCAAATCATTATAATAATTTATTGTTTAAAAGAGTCAGGCCTAATCACCACGGTGATTTAATTAGTATTTGAAGTGCGTATTAAAATGACTTAAATAAAGAATTAAATCTGTGTCTTTTACTTTTTGCTCAATTCTGCCTCTTTTACTTGAAGTTATAGGCTTAGCCTGCAACTGGTTTTTTAAAAGAGGCTTAGCCTGCCTGTTTTACTTGAAGTTGAAGGCTTAGCCTTCAAAACTAGTTTTTTTAATAGTTGCAGGCTTGGCCTGCAACTGACTTTTCAAATAATAATAGAAAACAATAGTGGAGTGCCAAAGTGCAAATAATGCCACTGAAGTTAATTACATAACATTTAACGCCAGGCAAACATATACTGTGCACGAAAAGATTTTGTGAAAACCTCTTATAAAAAAAAATGTATATACACACGTGTATTAGAGGGATCTATACAGAAACACGATAAAAAACGATGGCGGGAACAAAACGGCGGCATGATAAAGAAGAAACAAGTGAAAACGACAAAAAACTGATGACGACAAAAGTACGTACTGTAAACGACGTTACAGAAAAAGAGCATAAAAAGCTAATGGACAAGAGTGGCAGCAAACATGGACGAGTAAAAACGACAATGTTAATTAAAAGCGATGTCATTATGAAAAACGACCAGAGGTAATTTCGGGATTGAGATGTTAAGGACCGTCGTAAACGTATCCAAAAGTTTTTTAAACAGAAATGGTGGTAAAACCTCATTTTGTTTTCAAAACTAATTATAGTAACTATTAAGTTTAAAAATTTTAAAAATATTTATATTAAATAGCATATTTATGATGTAAATAATTTATTTATTCTTTTATTTATAGTATGAATAATTTTTATCTATACAATAAATAGATTTAAGATGCAAATAATTTATTTACCCCTTTGTTTACAATGTTTATATCGTAAATCTACTATGTACAACAAATATTTTTAAAACCTATTATTTTCTTTATCCTCCCAAATTTAAAATTAACAGCCGCTCACTAAGCATATCAACCAAATGTTTATTTCGATTTCCGTTGTTGTTTATTTGTTTTTTTTTTTCCTTATTTCTTGTTTAACTACGTTTTAGATTATTAAGGGTGTTTGGCTGCCACCATTTGAATTGCAAATTGTAGTCCAAATCATTTTTGTTAGAGTATTTTTTTCATAAAACTTAAATTATAGCATTTTTAGTTCGAATAACTAGCTCGAACCGAGTTTTCAAATGTCCTAATTATTTTCTTCCTTGGTCAACTAGTTGGATTAAAATTATGAATAGGGTCATGTCCTATTGTGAAATTGGCATGAAACTTGATGTGGCTCAACTATATATCAACAAAGACTCGGCTCCATTAATATCCTTAAATTATTAGTTAAATCAATACGTTCAATTAACTTGAACATGTGGCCCCCCTTGTCACTCTAAAGAACAAAAAAGTTATCTTCAAAATTTCAACCAACCTTCTCATACCAATTATACTACAACAACGAGTTCATGAAAATGATATAGATTCTATTTTAGCTATTCAAAAGTGACAAATTATTTTATAGACCAGTTAGTACGGGTATTTTTTTTAGAATCATTGCAAAATTTTGGTACCAAGTGCTAAAATTAGGTCTCCTAAAAACTAGTAGCTTGTAAAAATGTTAGGGGTAATAGTTAGTGTAAAATCAAACAACATGACTTGTACCCAACGTGGAGCTACCGTGATTGGGTTTGTTAGGTTATATGGCAAGATTAACACGGTTGACAAACATATCGTGCTTGGCTTGACCCATCTAAAATGATATGACATGAATTGGCATAGTTAATTATATGTATTGTTTACAACTTCATTTGTTTTTCTTGACGAGCAAGATAAATTGATCAATAAGCATATTGAAAGTGTCCTGTGAAATTGTGTCTAGTGGGTAATAATCATGTAAACTATACTTAATACACTAATTTAAACGAGTTTTGTTGATTAGTTGCGTCAATCTATATGATAAATATACAATGTTAAAACTAACATTTTATTGTACATTTAATTATTTAATCCTGATTAATAAACGAGGTTGATACAAACACGATCCCTCAACATGAATTATCATCCATATACATTTTCATTTTTTTCATTTTGTTAGCAAGTTGAACTTTAAATTCTCTGAAGTTTGGATCTTAAATTTTGCGATTCTTTGTAGTCGTAGTGCAATCACAATGAATGTCAATCAGTTAATAAAACGTACATGATTTTTGCATAGACGCAACATGAACTTTTCTTCGGTCAACATGTTGTTTGTAAACTCTTAAATTTTAACTTTTGAAGCCTCAACGCAATCTATTGACTAGCATTTAATACCAATCAAATTATAACTACAACAAATTTTTAAATCAAATCTCAACTATTGCATTTTATTAAATCTCAACTATTGAAAGTTGATATTAAATCCTCCAATAGTTAGATTTTATTAAATCTCAACAATTCTCTAACTATTAAATCCTCCAACAATTGAGTTTTATTAATGCAATTCCTCAACTATTCCTCCAATTCACCTATGTTTTCCAGCCAAAATTTATCCTATTAGGCGTCATCTTTAAAACGTTAAGAGTGTATTTGAGAAGGTAATTAGAACGAATTTGTTGCATCATATAAGAGATTATACTGTAGCCAGTGACAGAGTCGTGTTAAACCCAGTGGGGCAGCTGCTCCTATTGACATATAAGCCTAATATATGTGTGTGTGTGTATATATATATTTTGTAATTTTTTTTCTTATTTTGTCCTCATTTAACTTATTATTTACAATATTTATCTTAAAACTTTTAAAAAATTTAAATTATGCCCTCTGAATTTTATCCTTTGAATTTTTATGATATTTAGGAACCTTGATTTAAATTGTTAGTTTGAATAAAAAACACTGTAACAATTTAAATTTTATAAGAAAAACATTATAATAATCTTAATTTGAACGAAAAGTTTAATTTAAAGTCAAGGTTTTCAAACAACATATTATATTTTAATTTTTATAAAATACGAATAAACAACAATTCAATCACAATAGTATATGAAATGAATCCATAATTTTGTAAATTGTAAATGTCAAAAATTGAATTAAATAGTAATTATGTGTTGTAGTTAAAAATTTTGATTAATTTACGCCCTTATTGGAAATTTTTTTTTGGCTCTACTACTAACTGTAGCATATATTTGCTTTATATGAAATAAACAACAACTTAATCACAAAATTATATGAAATGAATCTATAATCATGGGAATTGTAAATATAAAATTTAAATTAAAAATGCTAATTATGTGTCTTAGTTAAAAATTTTGGTTAAATTACTCCCTTATTGGGAAAATTTTTTGGCTTAGTTACTTATTGTAGCATACATAGTTTTAACCATAACAGTATAAAGTCTTCACATGCTATAATGTAAACTTAAAATTTGCTACAGTGTTTCAACCACTCTCTTAAACACCATAATAGTTGAAATGATGTTGCCAAACAATGCCTAAATTAGTGAAAATAACTTATGAAAATAACTTCGAAGTTATTTTCCAAATTAATTTTGTAAGCATTTATTTTGTAAATAATGAGATGTTTGAAAAGTAAGTTTAAAGTAAAAATATTATAATATACTAAGCTTTTCGTATTTTAGTATATTTTTATGTTACACAGAATCACGTCAGAATTTTATCACACTTGGATCGAAAATAGTAAGTTGAAATTTACTGAACACCCCGTGAAACTTATAATGAGAATAATTTTACAAGTGTCTCCGCGCCAAGTGGCTCTCAAACCTCATCTTTCTTCCCTCCCTCCTTTTTCAGTTTGCAGATTACATTCTCTTTCTCTCTCCGATTGCTTTCAAATTTTCAAATCTCAAAACCCTAGAAGGCTGCTGTTTTCGACGATCGGAACCTTTAGAATCGAGGAAAGTAGTAGCAGTAGTTGGCGGGAGAATTAAAGAATGTCCAAGTACGAGTATCCGAGGCTGTCTCGCTCCGAGATTGCGAATATACTGGCCGAGGCTCAGATTGTCGCCATTTCCGAACACGACCTTCTCAAACCCAATCTCGAGTTCGTTTCCGAGCTCTACACCCGGATCTTGTTCTACCTCGACTTCCTTAACGAGTATTTTCCCTTTCCTTAACCCTTACTTACCTTTTGCTTCCCAAAAAATCGCAATTTGCTTTTTGTTTTCTTTTCAAATCAATATCCAGTTAGTGTACAGAATAACATGAATTTTCATATGCGTGCTAACATTTGTCTCGATTCTCATATCGGTTGTTTTAAGAGGAACGGAAAAGAACAATCCATAACAAAATATTTGAAAATTTTGCTACATTTGCAGTATAATTTAGTCCGAACGAAATTAACCTGTTTGGCTTAAGAGAATAAACAAACCTGATCTCCAGAAGCAAATCTTTTGAGCATAGTCATTATTATTAAGAGTGTGTTAGTAAGAAGATATGTTCCTCACCTGTCCCAATTGTTGAAGTTTCCTAACTGATTGAAGGGTAAACCTTAAATTTTTATGAGACAGCATTTTGATGTTTTTGATATTGTGTCCTTTTTGGGGGGTTATGATTTGTGCAGGGAGGATCATGGGCAAGTCGAGTTTGGTGCTCTGGAGCAGTTCGAAAACCCGGATCTTCACGTAGACTCGGTCAGGATTATTAGGTTGTATAACAGGATAAAGGAAGTGGTGGCTGCATTGGAATGTCCCAAGAGATTTACCCTCAAAGATCTGATAAAACCAGATATGGACCGTACTGAATTTTTTATTAGTGCACTTCTCAACTTCTGTCTTTACAAGTAAGTTTTTTACATTACCATGTTGAACGCTTCTAATGCCTATTGAGTTTTGGATACCAAGGAATGGATAAATTGTTTAAATTATGTGGGTTCTCATTTTTCTCTTATAAAATGCTTGTCATGGAATATAGTGTTATAGTTAGTTTATTTGTTGAGAATACAAGAAGACCAACAATCTACTCATATATTTTTCTATCAAGTAAGTATGTTCAGGTCTACACAACAAAACTTGAAAATACCGTGAAAGAAATAGCGGTTGATTGCTACGTTGACTTTGAGCCGAAACTTGAAAACAGAGTTTCATAAAATAAATACGAGCTCAATTACTTGGTTCTGACATTGTTATGCTTATGCTTACCCTGTATTTTGGTTGTTTCTTCCCATACTAGAGGTACAAAAATGGAGCTCTTAACCCCAAAAGTTAATGAACTGACAGTTCTTGAGGAGCAACGCAAAGAATGGGAGTTCAAGATATCTAAGGTATCTTTTAGAGAGAAACGAGATTTACTTCATCGATTTTGTTTTCTGATTTCTTTCATGACAGTTGAATGCAGAAATTGCAAATTATAATGAAGCAAGAGAAAGGGAGTTACCTCTTGCTCAAGAGGTAGACGTAAAGGTTAAAGAATTGCATCAAACCATTCTGAGCCTCAACAATCACCAGGCATCATTGAGGAACACATCACGGAAGTTGAAGGAAAAAAATGGAGAATTGGATGAGAAGGTCAGATTTTTGAATGGTATGCCATTTGGTATATGTGTTGACTCGGGAATAGAGATAATAACCAAAAGTTCAATATCCTAGTTGGGATTTGGGAACTTTTGTAATTATCTATTTGTTTAGGACCTTTACGTTCAGTTCTGACAACCAGTGGAATTAGATTGTTATAGGTGAAGCTGATTGGCTGTAGTTTGGCCTTTTGATGATATGCTGCAGATTTGTTTTCAAGTTTAATAACTGTTAGTAATTCTTTCTGAACCACTAGTATGTTGCGTGGTCCTTTTTTTTTTATTGCTGCTAGGATATCCATGTCTCTCTCTCCATTTTTTTTTCCTGCTGGTTTATACCTTTATTGCTCACATATCTAGAGTCAGGGTTCTCCCTTGTCTTCTCATGTTATAGTCTAACATGGCTGTACCTTAATTACTCAAATGGTTTTGTTTTAAGTTCTATTATCATACAACTCATTTTTAATTACTCTTGCCATTTCTTTTCCTTCTATTGTCTAGATTTCTAATGCTGAATTTGCTCTGGTACAAAGTGTCCAAGAAAATGCTAACTTACGTTCCAAAATCGTTCAATCACCAGAGAAATTGCAGGTATTTTTTCTTTCAGTTTTCTAAAGACAAAATACTCCATATAAAAATGAGCATTGACCTGGCAAAATACTGTCTGGTACATGAGATGATAAGATCAATGGTCAATTCAAAAGCAGACCTAGTATCTTTAATTTCACGTTTTAGGGATGTTCCTAATCAGTCATTCTATGTACTCTTTCTCATCAAAGTGTCTTTTATGTTGTTTACTTTGCAATTTTTATATTTGTTTTATTCTTTGCAAAAGATCTCACTATTTTCCGTCAGATTAACTCATGCACTCTTTTCATTTTCTTCTGAAAGAGAGCTTTAGAGGAGAAGAAATCTGTTCGAGAGGAGGCAAGGAATGCTGAAAGATTGGCAATGCAATCTTTTCGGGAGAAGACTGCCCTTTCTGAAGTTTATACAAAGGTGATCTATTTTGAGTTTTCCCATTAAAGCTTTTGTATCAGTTGCTTGCTGCATAGTGCACGTGCATGCATACAAACTTTTAACAGGAGCATAGACCACAAGAAAAACACGAGTAAGTTATTGTGGTTTTCTTGTCGTTCTGTTTCTGTTTTTTTTTTTTTTTTTTATTGGTGGAATGCTGGAATTTATTTGTGCATTAAGACAGGCGACTAACAGAACACATAAAAAAAAAGCTAATTTGAAAATTGGTTGACAGCATTTTTCTCTGAGTTTCTCAGGTCTTGAAGAAAATGAAGAAGCACTTAGCCCAGATGCACGATATACAAGAACAGGTAAACTAATAGAACACATAAAAATACTAATCCGAAAACGAATAGTTTTTAATGTATGTATCTTTGATAGGTAAACTCTGCTAAATCTGTTGATAAAGAATATAAGGCTCTAAAAACTAAGCTAAGTGATTTGGTAGTATTGGACAAGTCACTTGACGCCAAGTTGTTGGAACGGCAAGGAAGAGGTACTATTTGTACTAATTTTTTAAAAGTTCTATTTATTTTAACATCCTATTAGTTTGCATACGACACAGTTTGACCTTTAGCAAAGGCGAAGCCCTAAACCTTATCTTCTCATTCTCCAGTGGAACAGTTGGAGGGGGCAGTGAAGCAATTAGAGAAAGAAAAAGATATCAAGAGTGAGGAGGCACTAAAGGAATACAATCAAGTGAAAATGGAGGTGGAGTCTAGGAGGCGTGATCTGGAAGCAAGGCAGAAGAATGTTGAAGCTGTATTAGCAGAGGTGCTTCTTTATCACTTGATTTTCTTACCTTACTTTGTTTGATACAAACATCTACTAACGTCGTGGTGTCTTTGTTGTTACACATAGGTGGATGCTATAACTTTGAAAACAAACTTGGTAAAAGAAGCTGGACTAGCTAAACAGCAAGAGTTACTTTCAAAATGCGAGGAGGCCGTCAAAGCGGTAAACTTTGTCCGAACTGTTGCTTCTAATAAATCCTTTTAAAATCTTCACTTTGCCCTTGCACTTGATAACAATTTTGCATACACACTTTTCACATCTAAGAGTCTGGATTGATCTTCTGTTGAACGTTCTTATATTGTAACTGAAATGTTCTGATTATGTCAACGCTGGTGGTTGCAGTTTTGGGAGTACAAGAGTAGCATTCACAAGTCGTTTCCTATGATGGATTTGGAGCCAAAGGTTTAAGGCTTCAACAGCATCAAAGTCTCTTATGGCTGTATAAACACCTTGTTTGCAGTTCTGGTTCTTGGTTTCAGGGTGGCGATGGTGGAAAGTTACTATGTTTAAACCTTGGCTTTCGAGTTAAGCGTTCGTACTATTTATTTTTGGGATTTGCTTGAATCATTATAACCATGTTTCCATTACAACCTTGTCAACTTGCATAAACATAGTCTTTGGCAATGGCCATTGGCACGTCATCATATGGCTGTAATTTATCAGATTTAGTATAAAAGGGTTGTAAAACTTATTTTTTGGGCCATAAAATGGCATACTATGTATAAGCATATAAGCATAGGGTATGCGCTTGCTTAGCCTCCAAAAAAAAAAAAGGCATTGAAGCATATTCATCATGCTTGTCATCGTAGAATATGATTTTGATATGGTGTTTGGTACAAAAGAGTTGGAGCTGTACATTGTAACCTGTTTACGGTTTGAACTGACCTTCTTCCAACACCGTATAAATTACAATATCTATCCCTTAAAAGCACAATAAATAACCCCTGTCGTGTGAAAGGTCAAGTTTTGGACTATAGCTTTTTCAACATTAGGACATTAAAAATTCAAAACATGTAATATTGTCGAAATAAAAAAAAAAGAATTGTAATGAAAAAAAAGAATTTGGGAGTTTAAAAATGCAAGTTATTAACTTTGAACGAATAAGACATTGATCTTTGTAAGAAGTAACGTGCCTGTTGGTTTGGGATTCATTGAGTTTGAACTTAGAATTTTGAATCAAGTAGGTGTTTGGTTAAACAATTTTTAAACCAAACTTGAACTCAAAATAGCCCAAACTCAAAATTAGCCTATTTTTGGTTTTAAAAAATTCGAACTTAGCAAACTTTGTTTTTGACATTTTAGTTCAAATGCATTTTTCAAATTATATCTAAACATAATTTTAGATTTTATTTTATTTTCAAACTTAAAATTAAGTGTATATCTAAATATTAATTTGCATTTCAATTAAAATTACATTTTTCAAACTTTTTGTCTTAAATCCAAAAGTTTAAACCTCCATGATTTAAACTTTTGAAAACAAACCCAACATTTTTAAAATTAAAAAGAATGGATTACCATTAAAAATTAATGATGTGGGGGCATAACATATGGGTGGGTGTATGTGGCCTCAGGCATTGAACAATGCTTGGCCCTTATGTAAGGAACTTTTCACAGAAGGAGACAAATACATGAAAAGTCCTTAAATCACACCACTTATTAAAATTATTCTCTTGTTTTTAACTTTTCAAAACTGTTTATTTTTTAATTTTATTTTTTCAAATGTTAATTACAAATTTCATTTTCAAAATTTAAGAACCGTAATTCTTTTCTCTCTATCTGCCTCTCTCTCCTCGCACACTTTCTCTCCCAAGCCTTCCTGCTCCCACTTTCGTCTCTCTCTCTGAGATCCCTCTACTCTCTCTCCCCTCTTTCTCTCAACCTCTCCCATTCTCTCTCATCTTTTTCTCAACCTTTACGTTGTCTTCCTCCTGCTACCACCAATGCCAAAGCTAGGTCTTGTCTCCATCACCATCCTGATGCATGCGAGGGTCGCGGTCTGAGAAGTTCACGGGCGGGCCTTCTTCACAACCACCGTAGCACCACCAATCGCCCATGAAGAAGTGTGATCCACGATGAAGTCAGTTGCGACATCGACAATGAAGTCAGTCAACGCCACTCACAACCATCGCAATACCGCCAATCACTGACATTGAAGCCAGATCGCGTCTCCATCGCCTTCTCGTGAGTGTGACGGTCGCTATCTGAGAAGTTCATGGGCTGGCCTACTCTTTTCTCGTTGCGCCTGGGTTTCCAAATTCTCTATCCATGTAGTCGAGTGAACCTTTAGGAGGCTTGGAAACTCCGACTGTCGTCATCGAATTAGAAGATTTGGAGAAGCTAGAGTCAGAGGTCAAACAAAAGTCAGAATGCAGATTTTTTTTTTCATTATTTTTACTCTATTTTGTAGTGTTTTGTAAACTTCTTGGAAGATATAAGGATGATATGAGATTGTTTATTTAGATTTTTGAGTTTTTGTGATTTCATTTAAACATTCCAAATCTGTTCTTGGTGCTGTCCTCGATTTCCTCAATTCAGCTATGAGGATCCAGATTCATTTGAATTTTGTTTGAACGAAAATTAGTGTTTTCGTGTTTGTTTTTGTTTTCATTTGTGAGATGATTTGTGGAAAGTTTGTAGACCTATGTTTGTTTTTTTTTTTGAGATGATTTATGCGAATATTTGAAGATGTTTTGCGCAAAGTTTGTAGATTTGTTTTTGTTTTGTTTTGTTTTTTTTTTGCTGTAACGGTTTTTTTTTCAAAAGTTCTGGCGAGTTTTAGCTAGTTTTAGGACGGAACTTGACGGGTTCTAAGACAACTTGGCAGGTTTCGGTTAGTTCGATGACAAAACCCAACGTGTTCCAACGGGTTCTGATATAAAATCTGGTAGGTTTAAAAATAAATTAAAATCTAATAGGTTTCAAATTGAAACTTGGTAGGTTACAACCCAGCACCTGCGTCGACGACCGGAGGTGATTGACGCTTCTTTATTGTAAAAAAATATATGTTAGAATCCTGTAGGTTCCAAGTTGGAATCTAGCATGTTACAATTTGACACTCTGCTCTCGTAACTGAACGTAGGTTTTTGTGTGTTCCATGACAGAATCTTCGCGGGTTCCAAAATAGAACATGATAGGTTCAACAACGGAACCTAGTAAGTTCTATTTTGAGAGAAAAGGTAACTTAATCTTTTAATAAATTATCTTTATTTTATTAAAGGGACAGTTTTAAAAAGAGTTTTTTAAGAGGGTAATCTTGAAAAAAATACTTATTTAGAGGGGCATTCTTGTACTTTTTTCTTCCAAAAAAGCCCAAATGGGCAGCTTGGGTCTAGTATGATTTTGGATGATTAAACATGCTATAGTTTTTTAAACTTAATAGGACGTTTAGAAAAAAGTTTAAATCTATCAGTTACATTATGAACAATGTAAAGCTCTTACATGTTACAATAAGGAGCAAAAAATTGTTACAATATAAAGCTTACATATATTATAATTTTTAAAGTAAAATTGGTAGTTTAAATCCTTCTTTCAAATAACTTATAAAATTTTAATTAGTTATAATTGAAGTGTGAAATGAAAGCTAAATGGTAAAGCTTGATAGGTGTGATTTTAGGTAAGATCTTGAGGTAGGGGTGGGAAAACGGGTTGGCGGGTCGGGTTTGTGTCGGGTTGGAGTTAATTTTTACAAAAATAGGTCGACACTAACCCGACTTGTGACACGAACGGGTTGAGATTTCTCAACCCGAACCCGACCCGTTTTGATACGGGTTGACACTAACCCGACCCATGTCAACCCGTTTCTTATGCACAGTGTCAAAAAATACGACCCGCGACCCGTTTTTGACCCGTAACCCGGCTGTGACCCGCCTACGTTAATATATATAATATTAAAAAAAATAAAATTAGAAGAGTTTTATACCATTTCGATAAGAAGATGAGCGATAAGAGAAACATGGTTTGATCTTTTAAGGGCTTATATTATATATATGAAATAATATTAATTTTTTAAAATTTAATTAATTAAATACGGGTCAGAATCGAGTTATTTTAGTGTCAGACGGGTTGACCCGAACACGACCCGTTTTTTGACGGGTCAGTTTCGGGTCGACACTAAAATGACCCGTAGTCAAATTTTCTGACATTAACCCGCGAAAAATCGTGTCGGATTCGTGTCGTGTCGTCGTGTCGCAACCCGTATTGCTGGCCCTATCTTGAGGTGATTGATAAGTTTAGATTGCACTTCTCCTAAGGAATTGCAACTATTGGAATGATGCTTGTCCCACATCAATTATTATTGGAATTGGAGGATTGTGTTCAGGTACCAATAGATGCATCTGGGGGATTTTTATTTTAAATTTTTTCAAACAAGGAAAAGATGCAAGAGCATCTCTCTAACACGCTGTCAGGCCTATGTGGTCTCGAGTCTGTTCAATTGACAGCTCAAAATTGAAACCAAAGTTAGGGAAACTTTCATCTTTTTATAGGGTGTTTGGAAGGTGGTGAAAACCAATGGTGAGAACCACTTTTACTGTAGCATATGAGAACTTTACGCTGTAACAATTTTTTTATTGTTACTGTAACATGTGAGAGCTTTTTACTGTTCATAACTGATTTTATGGTGGAAACCGCAGTTTCCACCACTTTGCCAAACACCCCCTTATTTCAAATTAAAAAAGAAAAATATTTTTAAAAAATTATTTTTTGTCAAATCCTTTTGAGAAAATGTTTGTTTATTAGTTTTTGCCTCGAGTTTTTATTTTATATTTTTATACTTTGAATTTTGAGATTAATAATGATGGTATTTTATACATAAAATTATAATATTTATACCATAATATTTCAAATTTATGTCTAATTTAGATATTTTCTCTGTTTATAGTCAATTTTAATTGTTAAAAATTCTTAACACCTTTAAAGAACAAACAAATAAGAACAACATTATTGTAAAAAATATAAATATATGAAACATTTTAAGTCTTTTTAGTACTAAAGTGAACATTTATTGAATTTTTAATGTGAAAATATAGATTTTTGATACAGTTTTTAAATAAAAATATTATTTTTTATTTTACAAAACAGAGGCTATAAAATGAAAAAAATGCCTCTATTAATAGATGCGTGAATGAAACAATAATAAGTAAATAAATAAATTATTAAAAAAAAGGAAGAATGAGAAACTATTTTCTTGCCGAAGTTAATTTGCCATGCTGTCTTGATTTGGGGGCCTCTTTTCGCACAAACAAGAATATCCAAAGGTCTTCTTTCTCTTTCCTCTCTCCCTCTCTCTCCTCCCAAGTCCCAACTTGCTGTTGCTGCTGCGGCGCCGTTTTTTCCGATCGATCCGAGCTCCATCGCAGCCATGTCTGTTCTTCCCACAATACCAAAATGCCCTTCATCCCCACCTCCCTCTCTCACATTCTTCTCCTCTTCTCCTTCGTTTCGCATCTCCGTCGTCAAGCTGAAGCCACCGGCAACGGCGTCCTTCTGGTGCTGCGCTACTCAGTCGCAGGTCGCCGTCGTCAATGGTAGAGCGGAGGAGAAAATCTCCGAGCGGAACGAGATTCGTCTCGGACTACCTAGCAAAGGTCGAATGGCCGCGGATACCCTCGATCTTCTTAAGGTAATAATAAAGAAAAGTTCTTCCTCCTCCTGTTTGGTTCCAGACAAACCGAGAGAAAGTTCTGACTTAATAAAACTTTCAAAGTTTGAACGAGAAAAAAAAAGAGAAAAAAGTTAAAAAAAAAAAACCTGCTGTTTGGTTCCCGAGAAACCTAGAGAAAGTCCTAACTTGATTGGAATTGACGAAATTTTGAGCATTTTGATTCCCGTTCTCCAATTTTGTTTGAATTAGGACTGTCAATTGTCTGTGAATCAAGTTAATCCTCGACAATACGTTGCAGAAATCCCCCAGGTTCCTTCTCGCGTAATTTTTTATTTTTTGCAATTTTAATTATTGTCTATGGATTGTGAAGCTCTGAAGGTGATAGAACTTAGAAAAATGGGTGCTTTTCTTTTGTTGCAGCTCTCGAACTTGGAAGTGTGGTTTCAGAGGCCCAAAGACATTGTACGGAAACTGTTGTCTGGGGACTTGGACCTTGGCATTGTGGGTCTTGACACTGTCAGTGAATATGGGCAGGTAGTTCTTACACTAAGCTATTATCTAGTTAATAATCCGGTTTCATTACTTTCAAAAGGTAAAAACTTGCCATTTGTACCCTTTGTTTTCAGGGGAATGAGGATCTCATAATTGTTCATGATGCTCTTGAGTATGGCGATTGCCGGTTATCCCTCGCAGTGAGTCATTTGCATATATATAGAATCTATGTTCTGTAAATGGGCAACTCAGTTTCAGAATTTTTGTTTTTCACTAATGATTTTGCTTCTGATATTTGTTGTGATATTGAATGTTTCAGATTCCCAAATACGGGATTTTCGAGAATATAAATTCTTTGGAGGAGCTTGCTCAAATGCCTCAATGGACGGAAAAAAAACCTCTGCGTGTCGCTACTGGCTTCACTTACGTATGCTCAAGAGCTTTACCAGATTTCTTTTGGTGCTCTTCATTGGAAAATTCCAATTGATTTTTATATTTATTTATTTATTTACTTTCGTGCAGCTGGGTCCTAAATTTATGAAAGAAAATGGACTCAAGCATGTGACTTTTTCAACCGCTGATGGTGCTCTAGAGGCAGCTCCTGCGGTAAGATATCGTTGGAAACTAAAATTAAAATCTGGTACATACATGAGTATCACATCAATAGACCCCATCAAGCAAACTTAAAAGGAGATTGTTCAAATGCTCCGTTAGAAAGCAGTAACCTTTAAAATATAGAGTAATATTTTTATTCGTTGGACCTACGTTATTTTCCTGTAATATTTTCTTTTATTGTTTTGAAAATTCCGTGTTAGAAAGTAATAACCTTTAAAATATAGAGTAAATATTTTTTAAATATTCTATGGAGCTACTTTATTTTCCTGCAGTATTCTTTTATTGTTTCGGATACATTTTCATTTTTGCAGTGTTGTTTTTACTGTTTAACTGTCTGATAGTACATATGCTTGTTTGTACGCTAATGGTCTTTGCTTCAAATTCAGATGGGGATAGCCGATGCTATTTTGGACCTTGTGAGCAGTGGGACAACGTTGAGAGAAAATAACTTGAAAGAAATTGAAGGTGGAACTGTATTAGAAAGCCAAGTAAGTATTTTGCTTTTCTGTTCGTGGGTTACCCTTTGCCATGTGTGTGGTCCTGCAGCCTTTAGAAGTGCCTTAAAGTTGCTGGTTCTGCGTTTTGCATTTACTAGATCTTACTTTGGAAAACAAATGTTCCCCAGGCTGTTCTTGTTGCAAGCCGAAGATCATTGATACAAAGGAAGGGCGTGCTTGACACGACACACGAGATTATTGAAAGATTGGAGGCACATCTGAGGGCAGTGGGACAATTCACGGTGTGCATAGCATGTTTCTTTTTCTGACGTGTTTTCTTTTAGCCTTTAGTTTATGTTGTTTTTGACACTTTTCAATGGCAGGTGGCTGCAAACATGAGAGGAAGTAGTGCAGAGGAAGTGGCTGAGAAAATCCTCAGTCAGACATCATTGTCTGGGTTGCAGGTGAGATTTTAGACTTTAGAGTAAGCAATAGGTTCAAGTTGATAGTATTACCAAACAGATTATGTGAATGGGAACCAAGTTAGAACTTGAAGTTGGAACTTAAACACTGTAGTACGTGAGAGCTTTCATCTGTAGCATACTTTTATTTTACATGGTAGCATGTAAAAGCTTTACATTGTGGCAGTTGGAACTTTAATGTTGGAATTTGGTTCCCAAACACACTCTATGTTCTTTTCTTTACACACACAAACACATATTATGAGCAGACCCTTTTCACCTGAAGGAATCAGGAGCGTTCTAACCTTTTTTTTTCCATTTTATGATTTCGTACATAGGGTCCCACTATAAGCCCTGTGTTTTGTAGACGTGATGGACAAGTTTTGGCTGATTACTATGCCATAGTTATATGTGTACCCAAGAAGGAACTCTACAAGTCTGTGCAACAACTAAGAGCGGTGAGTCTGATGGTGATTATAATGTCTTCTTTTCTTCCATATGGGATGCTACGAAAGCAAGATTTGCTATATCGACCATCACATTTTACATCCATTGAACCAATCGGTCTCACTTACTCCAGCTTCTAATCCTGTGTTAAGCGTAGTCCAATTCTTTGATTTTTTTTTTTTTTGAAAATAGGAAAGTGAATCTCATTGTTTTTTCCTCTAAACATGTGCTTAAAAAATGCTAGGAGCCCCAAATTTTAATCTCAATTGACGTGTCAGATGAGTTATCATTATTAATAGGTGTTAAAAAATTGCACTTATAAAAAGTTGCATATGCCAATGAAAAGAAGACAAATTAACTTACTATATGAGGTTGTTTTAAAATTTGTTATAACGTTGTAACACTTAGCATTACTCTTTAGTTCGAAGAGAGAAGCTTGGACAGCTGCTCTCTTCAATGGTTACTTTTGTCCTTTATTAAATCTTGGTTCACCAATTTTCACCTGATTTTCTGGTTTTGGTTAAACATTAAGAACCATGTTGAAATAACTATTGCTATTATTTTGGTGTAGATCGGAGGAAGTGGGGTTTTGATTTCTCCTGTGACATACATTTTCGATGAAGAAACGCCGAAATGGAGAGAGCTTCTTTCAAAACTTGGCCTGTAATCCTTTGTAGTTGATGCCTTAGTCAGTTTGATGCATTTCTGTAGTTGTACCAATGCTGGAATTTTTGTTGAGTCAGTCCATCCTAATTTGTGGCAAATGGCTATGGGGTGGACAACAATGTTAGAAGAATTAAACAACCCGGAAAATTTTGTCCGAATATCTTTGTTTGAATAGACAACTTGTGTAAGTGAAGGTTTGGGCGTTCCCTGGTTATCTTGCTGGCGGGTTTGGAAGTTTTTCTCTAGTTTCCTAGATTATTAGCATTTTTAACTTGTGGTTCCAAGTTTTGTTCGGCAACTCTTATACTCCGTTTAGTGATATGGAAAACTTGCAATGGAGAGTGTGAATGAAAGTAAAAGTAAGTTGTTTTGCGTTTATCTTGTTCGGTATGATTGGAAGGGAAAAAAGAGGAGTTTTCTCAAAAAATAATTAAAAAAAAAAAAAAATCCTCCTTTTATCTTGTTTGGCATGATTTGAGCTATCCAACTTAAACAAAGATGATCTTAATTAACATGTTTGATCAATCATAACTAAAGGGATATACAACAAGTGACATCCTCCAACTTCACGTAGGTTAGCTACTTGATAGCCTCCAACTCTCCATTCACATGTCACTTATCAGTTATGACTTGTCTAAGAAACGATAATCCCAAAAAGAAAATGATGAATTCCTAAGAGAAAATTACATATTATGCTATATTTTTGAAAATTATGTTTCTTCATGTCACATGTAAAAAAAATTTTATACTTCTATTTATATGTTACATGTTTTAGTTATCCATAATTAAACATGTATATCATTTATAAAAAGTAAGTTTTACAAGAAGGTATTTATGAAAATTTCACATTTTCTAAAAACAATACATTTTAAAACATCCAAGAATAATCCTACAAGGCTATACCCGAGCAGAGCGGGACGTGTTTTCAAATTCTTGAATTTCGACAAGTTTGTCAATGACTATAAGGAAGCCTTTTATGTTGTACGGGCAATGCTTGTTTGCAATGTTGGGTGCTTCGAAAATAGAAAAATGTCTCATAACAATAACCAATGAAAGGTTGATTCACCCAAAAAAAAAAAAAAAAAAAACCAACTAAGAAAAGACGAGAAAATTTGGAATATAAACCATACGCAAAGTTGGGGGCAGAGTCCCGGCACCAATGCAGCGAGATACAGATATAAATGGATTTGTAACTTATTATAAACTTCAATCCAAAACAAAAGAAGCTCATTATGACCACATCCACGTAAAACATGATTGGATGAACATACAAGTGAAGAAAATAAATAATGTAATTATAACTATAAGTCGTTCCTTTCTATTGGAAAAAAAAAACCTCAAATGAATAATAAGCTTCATGCACAATTATAGAGTACTCCTGTAAAATGATGTTTCTCCACCGGTTAGTTTTCTTCCCTCATCGAGATAAGGATATCTTGACAAAAAATTAACTTTCCGCTTATCTCCTGCCGGCGTTTTCACCCACTAATCAAAATCAAAACTCCATAAAACATGGTTCTTTTCAGTGTTTAATGGACAGTCTCTACATAGAAGCCGTTGCTAGTCTATACAAAAAATGAGACCTGTCATTTTTTCTTGGATATTTGCTTAAGAAGAGCAGCAACAGAAGCACAGTGAGTAGAGTCATAATTACAATTCTTGCAACAATACTGCAGCTTTTCAATGATTGTAACGCACCTGCAGAGTGGGAAAAAAAAAACACAAAGCAGGATCAGGCATGGGAGGGACCAACTCCGACATTGCACAAAGCATGATATCAGCAACATCTTTAAGATGTGAAATGCTTGTTCTTGTTACCGAATAGATCTAAACAAACCTATTAGCATGCAAAATTAAGTGAGAACAGCCTGAATTCTCCAACATTGTCAATAAGCTAAACATTACATACTATAGTGTATTTGGTGAAGGAACTGAGCTTGTTTAGATTTTAGAACACCATGTCACCATCCATCAAAATTAAGATGGTAGAAGCTCAGGCAAACCATTGTAAGAGACTAGAACATTCACAATACAGTAGAACCCCAAGTGCGAAGCTAAAGGATGATCATGTTTCACTAAGCAAGGAATACGGTCCTAAACGAATATGGTACATTGCTTATATTATCTAAACAACATTTTCCTTAGAAAAATTCCTTCCATCACTCATCTGTTTCTTTCTAAACAGGCAGCGTGTTTCCAAAAATTCCACAAATGTTTAGAACTAAGAATTATGTGAAAAGGAACCAAAAAAAAAAAATTACTCAGCAATATTGCGCGACTCTGAAGATTAGATCACACCATAATAATAATAATAAAAAGCACATATCTTCTAGAAATTAAAAAAAAAGAGGAGGATTCAGAGTTTTGCTGCATAATATCAATAGGATTTTTTTTTTATTTTTTATTTTACCAGCCAAAAATATTCTCCTAATTATGTCATTTATGTCAATGACACTGCTTTTGGATATGGACATGAATTTGATAATCAGAAATTTCTTCTACCAGTATCCCACACCATCGTTCTAAGAGCAGAAACGATCAGAAATAAATTTGATCAACACTCTATTAGCAAGGAAATTTCTTTATTAAAGCGTTAGCAAGAATCGAATCAATGTAGTTCATCAAAATAATATAATTAAAACGCATCAATCTGTAATAAGCTAAAACTTAATATCAAAGCATAATGTAACGTACAAAAAGTCCTATATCGGTCAGGTAAAAGATCAAAGAGCAGTATTTATATCCTGAGTTATCCACCTCTCAATAAAAGCTCTTTTAAGATATAATAAATGATATCAAAACGGATACTACCTGATGTGTGGACTCTCCACGGTCCTTGGACCCTCGGGGGGAAAAGATCAACAAACAAAAATATAAATCAAAAGTCGAAGCATTTTTTCCTTTACGTTTTTCTATGAAACCAAACAGAACAAAAGAAATCGAAGCGATGGCTGCTGCGCCATCTCTCTCTCCCCCTTTCTCTCTAAAAATTCCGACTCTTCGTCGGAGAGAGAGACGAGAAAGGTTGTGCCACTTTGGTACTTCTCTTCTCAGATACGCCAAATTTTGGTGCAACCTAGATTGTGCGCTTCCATGGATCCTCCACGTTGCGCAATAACTTTTTTATTCGCGAAGAAAAATTACAAGCTTTTTTTTGCTTATATTTTCTCATTTTTTATAATTAGAAATGTCTTTTATCTTTTGTAATAAGCTTAACCTTTTTTTGAAATGAAAGCTTAATCTTTTTAATAACAAGGATTTTGATTATTTTTTATTTCACTCACAATAATTATTACTTAATTATTGTAATTATAACAAGTAATTTATTATCATGATTGTTGGTGTGTCCACTCACAATAATTTATATAAAATTATTTGTTATAATTATCACAAGTAAAACATTATCATGATTCTTGGTATTTTTGTAATTAGTAAATGAAATCTATTGTAATATTGACCAACCAAAGAATGAAATCAAATTTATATTTTTTAAAAAATATTTGTTCATTTTTTTGAAGGAAAAAAATATTTGCTTATTGGTGCAACAATAAATTTTATGCTTTAAATTAATTTCTACTAAATCTTTCATTTTTCTAGCCTTTTAATTCAGATAATTAGATACAGTTTATGCTTTTCACCACAAATTTTTTCTGTTAGAAAATCATTGCAATTCAATTATATTTTTTATTTGAGAAGACAATAATAATAACTTTAAAAAAATACACATCTAAATTTATTTTCAGAATTTTTTTTCATAAAAGAAAATAACAATTTAAAGGAGAATTTTTTCCAGATGGAGCTTAAAAGATGCTGTTAATTGGCTATACTTGTGAGGTGAAGTTATCAAATCCCGACGCGAGTTTATTTTATTCTACGGTTTCCTCCCCCTTCCGCATTCGGAGCTTCAATCGAACGCCATTGGAAGCTACGAAAGTCTCCTTCTCTGTAAATGCTGTCACAGCAAAACTAAAGAAAGCGTCTCTGCTTTGGCTTGAAGGCTTCAGAGAAGCCTGTTGTCTTCATCGCGTTTTTCTTCTCTGTTTCAGGTCTCTCTCTTAATAATTATGGATTGAAAAGAATCCCCTTTAACGTTCTGTTTGGTTTGCGAGAAAACGAAAGAAAATCAATTCTAAAGCCTGGTAAACGTACTTTGTAATGTAATAGGATCGTATCGATGAAGTTTTTTTTTCACTTTTCTTTCTCTGGCTTTTTTCGGGCATAGAGATTTTTTCTTTTCCCTCTCTTTTTCAGAAATTAAACAGGTTTTATTATATTGATATTGCAGGTCAAGAAAGCTTTTGATTCGCACGGGTCAATGTTTTCTATTAAATGGTTTCGTTTTCTTGGGAAGGTAGATAACTACATCTCTTTCTCGTTCTAATCATAACGTTTTATCTGCAAAATTTGCAGTTTTTTTGGATTTTTTTTTACCAGATGTTAATAAAATTTGTCAAATTTCTATACTTTTATTCTTTTTTTTTTTTTTGAGGTTATTCTGGTACATTTATATGCTCCAATAGATCAATGAAAAATTCTATGATTATATAGCGTTATTCAAGTGATCATAATTTTCAATATTTTCACAATGATTCTTTCTATAATTGTCACAGTTGTTGCTGAAAGAGTTTTTGCTTATGTATAAGACAAATGCTGGAAATTGTTGTGGCTGGCAGCATGCAACATTAAACTACTGAGAATCTCCTTCCTTCATCTTTCTTATTTGTCGTTCATCTTCGCCTATTAGTTCATTGGATTTTGTGTTTTGGGCGTAAAGCGGATGATGCTGAACAGAAACTTGATTAAGCTGGATGTTACATGTTTGTTTGATTTAAGGAAGTCTAGCTTTATGGAGGAAAAACAACTTAGATAAAATGGTGATTTAGGCTGGAATTTTTAAGTGGAACGAATTGCTCCTCTTATCCAATCTTAACTGCGGTTATTTTTCTTTGAGAAACTTACAAAATCTTCTTTTACTGAGTTTAAGGTGATATTAATGTTCAACCGTTCCTTGTCAAGAAATATAATCCTTTAAAAACCTCTCCCTCTTTTACGTTTTAACTAACTCAATGTCATAAAATTAGACAAAATATCACGTTTATCCTAACAAATCCTTTTCTTTTCAGCTATTCCTAACCTTGTTGGAGGCGATCCTCGTATCAAACCTTAAATGTTCACTTAAACTTGGAGAGAATTTTGTAATTATCGTCTTGTGTTTTCCCTCTGAAAAGTGATTTGCACAAGTCGATGTTTGTCTACTATGAGTTGCCGATATGCTAGTGATACCGTTTATCTATCATTGGTCTTCTATATTCCATATACTTTTAGTGATGTGTTAAATGCTTTTAGTTCATTTTGAATTATTTATTTCCAAGTCAAATGAAACGAATTCTCAATTTCTTCACGCAGTATACTCCTTCTATACAAAGCAATTACTCCAACGCTACAATGGATATTACCTGATGACTGTGCAATGCTTAATTCTCCACAACTCTGCTCTTTTGGTGGTCTTTTGAAAGTTTATTCCTTCTTGTGTCTTCAACTCGTACAACTCTTTTATGTAAGTATGAGATACTATAGTGTTCATTGATTATAATATTAACCATACTTGCTGATATTACCTATCTATAGCTAGGCCAAATGGTCTTCTTAATGAAATAACACATATGATAAAATACTCTTTTTATTAATTTGTTTTTATCGATGAAATCATTTCCACTGGAGTATCAATTCTATTGATTGCTGCTTGCAGGTAGCATGGTTCTACCCGTTGTACGTATTGAGCTTTATCCTTAGCAATCTCTGGTATTGTTACGCCTTTTTTGTTTTATACAAGTTTTAGTTTAGCATCACCACTAAATTTTCGTAGCTGAGCTTATCATCATCATCATCATCATCATCATCATCATCATTATTATTCTAGAGATTTCGAAGAAAATTAAGGTGTCCTATCTCTAATTAATATCTTTTTCCCCAATAACAATTCAGGTTACCATGGATTCTTTCTACTTGAGCCAAGCATACAGCTCTCCTCAATATGGATATTTTCAGTTGTTCTCATGGATTTGATAATATTAAACAGGTACAGTGATATTGCTGAGTGTGGTTTTGCTGCTGCTGAGAGATCTTCGCCCATGAAAGTGGATCCCTTGAGACAGAAAGAGACGTCGACCTTGCAATATACTGGTCGGGTAGGAAGACGTGCTGGTCTGGGAGGGTAGTTAACACTCTATTACAGCTGATTGTGGGCGTTTCTTCTTAAATACTCACTACTTTAAGGCTGGCTCAGTCTTTCATTCAACTCTTTCCATTTCATGTATCTGCAGGGTCATGATTGGAATAGGAGAGCAGGTGTACTCAATACTTCTTTTGACCATCTTCTTTATAGGGGTAA
>CAMOHE010045395.1:0-30672 GCA_946598075.1 Artocarpus hirsutus | reverse complement strand
CAATCCACAATGGCTTCTATCTTTGATGGATCCACTGAGATACCTTGTTCAGAAATGACATGACCCAGAAATTTGACCTCTGTCAACCAAAACTTGCACTTTTCTTTCTTGGCATACAACTGATGTTCTCGCAGAGTCTGGAGCACGATCCTGAGATGCTGCTCATGCTCTTCCCAAGTCTTAGAATAAATCAAGATGTCGTCGATAAACACAATCACGAACTGATCCAAGTAAGGCCTGAATATCCTGTTCATCAAATCCATGAAAGCTGCCGGAGCATTCGTCAATCCAAACGACATTACTAGAAACTCGAAATGTCCATACCGGGTCCTAAAAGCTGTCTTAGGAATGTCCTCTTCTTTAATCCTAAGCTGATGATATCCTGACCTCAAATCTATCTTTGAGAAGTACCGCGAACCTCCCAACTGATCAAACAACTCATCGATCCTGGGCAATGGATACTTATTCTTCACTATGACTCGATTCAGCTGTCGATAATCTATGCACAACCTAAGGGTTCCATCATATTTCTTAGCGAACAAGACTAGTGCTCCCCACGACGATGTACTATTCCGGATGTATTTCTTATCAGCAAGTTCCTGAAGTTGCCTCCTGAGTTCCTTCATCTCTGTCGGCGCCATCCGGTAAGGTGCTATAGAAATCGATGCTGTTCTCGAAAATAATTCAATACCAAACTCGATCTCCCGAAGCGGCGGTAACCCTGGTAGTTCGTCGGGGAAGACATCCTCAAATTCGTCTACCACTGAAATTACTGCACATCTTCTCGAAACACTGGGCTCTTCTTCCAAATCCGTGAAGATAGCATAACAAACTACGTTCTTCCGCCCTCCGAGACATGCCCTAACACGACGTTCACTCATTAGCCAATCACCACCGCCCTGGTAGGTGATTACCGTCCCCCTATCAGACACTAGGGTTACTTTTCTAAGTTGGCAGTCCACTACTGCACTAAATTTGGACAACCAATCCATCCCTAAGATTACATCATATGATCTCATGGGGATTATAATCAAATCACTCTTCAAAATGTCATCCCCAATCTTTAATTTACAAGCTTTACAAATATTATTCACACATACCCGCCCCAAGGGTGAAGCTATAACTAAGAATTCATTAAACTCTTCTATCTCTGATCCCAAGGCATGTACAAATGAACTCGAAATGAGAGAATGAGTGGCACTAGTATCAAACAACACGTGTGCTAAGGACTGAGAAACCATAATCGTACCATCAACAACTGCGTTATTAGTCTGAGCATCTGAACTCCTTGATGTCATCGTATGAATCTGCACTGAAGCTTTTCCTTTACCTCTACCCATACTACTAGTTCCTAAATTAATTGGCCAATACTGCTATGATGATGGCGACTGGACACTAGCTGTACTCGACGCTCGATACTGAGGGACGTTACACTGAAAATCCTGCTACTAATGACCTTGCGCTAAATACGATATTTGCTGAGGAGAGAACTGATGGAATGGAAGCTGAGGATACTGCTGCGGTTGAGGTAGATTCTAAAGCTGAGGCTGACAACTAGCTCCTTCTCCGGTCTGAAGTCCTAAACGAGCACTCCTGATCAGGCAATTCCTCTTGATGTGTCCTGGCTGTTAGCAATAATGACAGTGAAAGCTGTAGGGGTTGTTGCGCCCGCTACTAGATGAACTACTGCTGTCGCTGTTCATGCCACCCAATTTGCTCTTTCTCGGAGTCGGTCGACTGCTGACGCTCCTCCTGCCGCTCCTCTGTGGTCCTCCTGATGCCTTAGCTCGATTCTCACAGTACTGTGCGTAATCATTCTCCACTGATATTGTTGATGACACAAGCTCTCCAAAGTTCCTGAGTCATAGGGCAACTATCTGTCGTCGAATAGGAGCCTTAAGTCCTTGAAATTTGATACACCTTTCAAGCTCCGATGCCATTGTTGAGGGAGCAAACCTAACCAATTCATTGAACTTCGCCTCATATTCCCGAACTGACATATCGCCTTGCTGTAACCTATAGAATTTCGTCGACTTTTGGTCCTTGTATCCCTGCGAAAAATACCTATCATAGAATAACTCCTAGAATCTATCCCAATCAATGTTACCATTATTTTCCAAACGCTTTGCTTGGTTCCACCAGGTGTTAGCACCACCTTCAAACTTATATGCTGTGAATTCCACGCGATACTCCGCTGGCACACCAAGCGTATCCAAGTGCTTCACAATCGAGTCTAGCCAATATTTTGCCACCTGTGGGTCTCCGGTTCCGTCAAAAGTCGATACTGACGCACGTCGAAACTCCCTAAAGTAAGTATGCCGACGATTAGCCTCGGAATCATCAGGTCTTGCCCTTGCTGCCATCTGCCGAAATGCAGCAAACATAGCCCTCATCATGCCCTCATCATTTTCGAACTTGGCATCCACAGTCGAACGACGTCTAGGTGCCATTCTCTCACTTCTGAAAACAAAAATTTGGACTGTTAGTGGTATTCCATTGTCATACCTATGTATGCACAATTCCCAAGGTTCATAACCTTGAGCTCTGATACCATTCTGTAACGGCCCGGAGTACGGGAGGTGACGTGGTAGATTAATTAAATAAAGATTTAGTTAAGAATTAGGTTTAAGAATTTGATTTATAAATAAAAATGAGGTAATTTTAAAATCATTTGATTAGAATAAAATAAATTAAGGAAATAAAATAAACCATCGAAGTAATTAAACAAATAAAGAGAACAATAATAATCATTAAATATGAGGTGGAACGAGTATGGGTCCCACTGGCCCACATATTGGGCACACACATGTAGTACTGACAATAATACCATACAACTACAGTCCAAAAATAAAAGAAAGTTAAAGATCTTAAATGCCTCGATTTGTACCACAACCTACCCAAATCTTCTACTGGTCGTAAGTCCGGTCAGCAGACTCTTCTCCGATCCTAAGCTGATATCCACCTAGGGGTAAGATTTTAAAACAGATAAAAATGTGAGTGAAAGGCTCAGTAGGACTATATTTTTAAAAATAAACAAATACATATTCTAATAAATCTTTCTAAATAAATAAATAATTAAACAAATCAAATATGCATTTACATTTACTAAAATTCCATTGAAAACAGTTTGTCAAGAGTACCTTTTTAATTCTCTCGGGCAAACCAAATATTCACCACCGAAGTGGCCCAGCTGGGTTTCAAGACCTGCCCCCAAGGTTGTTCATTACACGACCCGATCCCTGATACGGCATCTTGCCCATATATCTTTTTATAATTAAAAACCTCTATTTACCAAGTATAATCATTAACATTTATTATGTGGTTCATTATAAGCATTTCTCAATTAGCCGTTTGTAAAGATATTCAAACAAAATCATTTCCCAATCAGTGATCAAAAACATTTGATGAAAATCCATTTTTGGCTTAAATCATTTTGAAATAGGGCTACCAAAGGAAAGGGGTAGAAGTCCTACCTCGATTTCTGTGTCGGTGTCCCACACCGTAATCCCGGTTTGCTATACGTTAGCTCCGCGGATCCACGCACGAATCCTAAATGCATAGTAACTTAGCCCATTAGTATCTAACCCGAGGTATCCTATGGTACTAAATCATCTCATGGTGTCCTAGTGTGCCTTTTAGGTTTATAAAATCATTTTATAAAGTTGAAATTTCAATCGGGATTCAAAACAGTGAAAACGGGTGAAAAATCACAAAATTACACATGCCCGGTCGGCCTGCCAGAAGAGCAGGTTCGGTCGGCCAAACATCTCCAGGTTCGGCCTGCCGATCGGATGAATCCGGCCTGCCGATCTCTTGAATCTGGCCTACCGAACATGAAGTTCGGCCTGCTAATTTGGAAAAATTCTAGAATTTTCCACGCACGGGTTCTCGGCATCCTGAATCCAAATTCTCAATTTCAACCTGTTTTCTCAATTCTCAAGCATGGGTAATCATCATAAACAATAGAAAATCATAGTAGAACACTTTTTAATGCATTAAAACAAGTTTTAAACAAGATTTTCAAATAAATCCGAAACTAGACAAAAATAGAGGAAAAATGAAAAATCTTGATTTCAATTCGTTTTTAATCAAACAAAGTTTCAATTCTAGTTATTCTAAGTTCATCTAACCTAGATTAAAAGTTCTCTAAGCTTAGAAAAGCTTAGATCTCAAAATGAAAGAAAATTTGAAAAATGTAAAAAGTTTTGAAATTTTGAAAACTAACATTGAATCGAAGCTTGAATCGAGTTTGTGGTTGCTCAATCACATTCCCGTGCCTTCAATCCACAATCCCAAAGCTTGAAATCGAATTTTGAATAAAAAATTTAGAGAGAGGATGAGAGAAATCAAGAGAGAGTGAGAGAGAGACTCACGGGGAAGGAGAGAGAGAAGAGAGACGAGTATGAGAGAGAGAGAATGAGAGGATGAGTGAAATAAATAGAGGAAAGAGAGACAAAACTAGTGAAGGAAAACTGTGTGTACAGCATGTGGTTTTTCAAAAGGGATGTATTGGTCATTTGACGAATTGTTTTGTTTTAAAATTTAAAATAGCCCTTAAAAATAATTAAAAATAATTATAAATCATTAAAAGAATCAAAATGACATTAATTTAAAAATTTCACAAAATGATCTAGTTAAGTTTAAAATAATCATTATGGCACACTAATCCATCATTTAATACTCTAATTATACTTAATTAACTTCGAGGTGTTACAAAATCAAGTTAGCGTGATTTTCTTATATAATATGTATGTAAGATAATATAATTAAATCTTATATATATATTCAAATTAAAAAATAGATCATATTTATTTAAGAATAGATTTTAAATTAATTAATAATTTAATTTTGTATCCATGTTGGAAAAGATAAAATGTGGTTCC
Source organism: Artocarpus hirsutus (assembly GCA_946598075.1). Classification (NCBI taxonomy): domain Eukaryota; kingdom Viridiplantae; phylum Streptophyta; class Magnoliopsida; order Rosales; family Moraceae; genus Artocarpus; species Artocarpus hirsutus. The sequence goes on along the minus strand of CAMOHE010045395.1, from coordinate 25,789 downwards.
ACTACACATGTGTTACATACAAAATTACAAATTATATTTAAATAATCTTATTATTCAAAGATTATCAATAAATTAATTTAAAACATATTTAATTAATCTATTAATTAAATATAATTAATTAATTAATTAACTAACGTTTAGTTAAATGTGACAACATTTATCATATTATATTATATGTCATAGAGAACAATTTTTTTATGTCACATTAATATCTCAAATCTGAAATAATTAATTTAAAATTCAGTAATTCTAAATTAAATATATATAATTCATCTTATGCATTAAATTCAATACAGTGTTATACATGTGGCATTGGGGACCTATAGACCTATAAACTAAGATCCAATAAATTTGATAATTAATTAAACTCTTTAATTAATATGCCAAATTTACTAGTTTCATTGTTACTCCACTAAAAATCTAAAACTAAACTCTTGAGATTATAATGAAAATTACTCAAAGAAAATTTGCAAATAGTCCATCGATATAACCATTACATATAAGTCAATTCTCCATAAATAGTTCATAATAAGAGCTAGGTTCAAATTTCGTTTACCTTTTTTATTACATTTTTATTCTTGAGTTCCAATAACTATAATAAATAGTTAATTCATAAGCTTATTACGAACGAGTGTTCTATTGTTCAAACCTTAAATCATCACTCAAAAGCGCTATTTTTCTAACTTTCATAAGGAAGGAATGCATTCTGTATCTGTATAATATTATTTCCAGCCATTTATTCTATTATGTTTACAAGATGCTAAGTTATGACCTGTATTTAAACAAATCTAACCATGAAAGTCAAAAACATAATGTCATAAACAAAAGTCTAATAAATACTCAAGATTAAAACTGTCATATATGTGATCATCATAGCAATAAATTTGAATACTCAATTTGTAACGGATGATTATTAGAGATTTATAATTTATCTGGTCTAATCTTATATAATCTCATTATATAAATTACCTCCAATCTAATGTCTCTACATTAATAGTCTAGATAAGACTATTTTATTCTAAATGAGATTAGACTGTATTTTTAATATTTAATTAAAGATCTCAAACTTTAATTAATTATTATAGATTATTTACATTATTATCTATAAATTTTATCCCTAAGTATATAACACTTAATGCTAAATTTATAGTCATATAAATAATCATGGAATTTCGTTGATGTTTATAAAAATTTTTATAACACATATAATCAACCGAAATAATTGTAAATGTTACTTTATTTATTTATTAATAATATGTACAATGTCGTAACTTATAGGGCACGGACCCCAACAAAAACATGATTGTAATTTAAAATATTGTAGTAAGTGATTGCTTTATACTATAATAACTTTTTGTTTGTACTTTAACAAGTGAAAGCTTTATACTATTTGGTAACCACAGCTATGATTCGAACCAAGATGGTCAAACATCCTATTAATTATAATGGCTCACTTTTGTAAGAATTAGAAATTATCACGTATTTTATACATGATCATGTGTAATAATTAATTGTGTGAAAGGATCGATTGATCAGATTCTGATAATATGCAAAATTGTTCATTAAATTTTAATTGCGAAATTGACATCCAACATTTTTATGAATTAGAAATTGATGCCTAAATTTATATAATACCTCAGGTAATTAAGGGCTCTTTACAAAAATGCTACAAATTTTAAGCTTGGATTTGATTTATATCATGAAAAAATGTAATACCTGTTATTTTAACAAATATAATTGTGTATTATTTAATTATTAGTGTATCAATTTAAACTTCGTAAAATTTTGATTTGCATCTAAAATTAATCTATGTTATTTATTTTATCTATTTTTAATTTTTCTAAAATTTTCTTACGTCTATTTAGCATGTTTACTAAAATGCCCTTGGCATCATTAATTAATTACAAAAATGTCACTTTGGCATTTTCTCCAAAACTTTCCCATGAATTATTCATTACCCTCTTCTTTGTTGTTTTTCATCAACACTTAGACAATATCCCATAATCAACGGGATGATCATTATCATTATTATTTTTTTTCTTTCTTCTTTTTCTCTATTTAATCTTTCTTTCCCTGCCTTTCTCTCTTCACTTGCTTGTTGTTCTTCCTTTCTTCATCTTCTTCTCTGCTTCATTTCTTTTCATACGGCAGCTTCTATACCAAGAGTCCAAACCTTAAAATCCCACCATTTTCAACAGAAATTACATAAACTTCATCCTAGCAACCTATAGAGCTTGGAAACAAGGGGATTTTGGTGATTAAAACAACATATTAGCTTGAATTTGAGGTAAATTTTTCAAACTCAAAACTTAAATTTTAATTATGTTTTGAGTATGGAAATCTATAGATATGAGTTTATACTATATGGAAATGATTGTATATTGTTTTTATGTTTAAAATGCTGTTAGGAAACTAAGAATTGGATTAAAGGGCTTCAAAAATGAATTTTGGGTTTCTGTGTGAGTTTTTTCAAGTGAAAAACGATGTGTCATTTTTCAAAAATCACATGTCGTTTTTCCCATAAACTGCATGTCGTTTTTTCATACAGAAGTTCAATAAAAAGAAGCTTTAGATAGGATTCGAACCCATAAGCTTAGGTCAAGTAAAAAGGAGCCAGACCACTAGGACAAGGATAGTTATTTAATAGTTTAAGGTTTGAAAAATAATAAATAGTTTTTTATACAAGTTGTAATTTCAAATAATTTTATAAATGTCAAACTTTTTAATTATTTTAATTATAAATATTTTAAAATCGTATTATTTATTTTAAAATCTAATTTAATATATTTTGTGCCAAAATAAAATTCTTATATTTTTTATTATTTTATTGTTATTTTATAATTTACTAAAATTAAGTTAAAAAAGTAATATTTACAATTTTAGTACATTAATGATTATGGCATACTAATAAAAATAAACGATAGATTGACATAATTAAAAATTAAAATTTTAGTTAAAGTATGATTATTTTATACGTTTTAGGATAACTGCGTACTTGAAGTTTATGTGGTGAATTGTGTAAGTTGGAAAATTATCAATGGATACTTGTAAAGAGGTAAGGATTCTATTACTCATCTTTTGTGAGATTTTGGTAAATTAAAATTTGGTTGTTTTATATTACAAGATATGTATATGGTATTTTAAATGTATATGATTATATTTATAATATGATGATATAAAACTCGTCCTGTATTGTACAGCAAGGAACATAATGATTTGACACATGTTGTAAATTGAGAAGCATAGTTAGGAAAACTAACTTTATAAATAATGATTTAATATAAAGGAATGATGAGACATGAAAAGAGTGATGGTTACGTCTTTGGGCACGAATACCCTAAAAGATAAAATAGGGGGGAGGTGATGACGCTCCCTTAGGTCGAAGTTTCAGAATGCACTGTACAGGAACCAACTTAGTGAGGACTTGAGGCTTGATGTCCCCTCATCGGAACACCCTTGGAATGTTTAGAGGGTAGCCAAGCGCACCCATTTGGGTTTCAATGAGTTGAGTGATACTCTATTTAACATCGATACCTAGGAACCATGATGAATTGTAATATTTGTATACATGTATAAGTATGAAACTTGGTAATAATTAATTATGGTATCTACCGAATGTGATCATAATAAGCCTCATAATCTGGAATATGATGTAAATTAACTAACCATATAGTTTTAATATGGTAATAAATAAAACCTTAAGGTAAGTGATGGTTTTCCCTATTGAGCATGTCGATGTTTATCCCTATCATATTTACATCTCTCATGTGAAACTCAGTGCAACTTATCTGACAAGGAATAGGCAACAACACAGCTAGTTTCATGTTAGAAGATCTCTGTTTATTTGTAACTCGTCTAGAACATGTAAGATTTGTATTACTTTTGTGATGGCTGTGTTGAATTATTTGAGAATTGTACTATGGTGATGATAACTGTATTTTAAATATTTGGTGCTACACTACAAACTATGGTTTGTATTTAAAGGTTTGTATTTAAAGGTTTGTTTTTTTTTTATTTTTGTTTAAAGACCCATGGGCACTGTTCTATTGATTTGAATGATATTTATTGAATTTAAGTTTATTTTTATTTATTCAATATTGCCAACCCCCACTTAGAGGCGTTACAAAAAATATTTGCAAAAATTGTCATTGCCATGTCATCACTTATATTGAAAATACACAAATATACCCTTAATACATTGGCCAATATCCAAAGAGCGAAAAAGAAAAAAAAGAAAAAAAAGCTAGGTTTAGTTTATGGGTATTTTGGTCAATATATAAAATATTACTTATTCCACTATATCATATTTTTAAATAATTTTTGAATATGTGGCATTAATCAATCTAATTATAGAATGAGTAATATATAATATAAATATCTTGGTAATTAGTCTCTCAAAGGGTTAATGTATAAATTATGATTGGTTGATCATGTGTGGTGATATATTGTATTGTTTTTACATTTTAATTGAAAAACACAATAGTTATGTATCTCAAGTCTGCACTGCATTTACATTGACTTTTAGTACAATTTGATCTTCAACAAAAAGATCCACATTTGTTAATTATTATTATTTAACTGATCTTCCATCTTAGAGTGTTGATTTTCCATTAAAAGATTGTCAAACTACGCGTGCCACTATTGTTATCAAGGATGGCAAGTTTAGTTATTGTCTTGATTGCACTTACATTTAGCTAATGGTATCTACATTGATGTTCGGCAAAAAGATCCACATTTAATTAACTATTATTAGTCCTAATACAAATATTTTCAATCGATATTTACATTAAACTCAGAGTATTGACCTTCCAGAAAAAGATTGTTAAAATATGTCGATCAACTATAGTTGACAATGGTGGCGAGTTTAATTGATATCTCAACTACATTTATATCAATCCAATGGTCTTTTATTGATCGCCAAAAATATCAACAGTAGTTAACAATTATTAGTCCTGTCTGAGTTTAAACAATTTTCAATCCACATTTATATTCATCTACCAAGTTGATAATCTTATTTTAGGCCCCGTTTGAAATGGCTTATAATAAGCCTTTTTAGCTTATTCAATCCAAAAGTTGCTTTTGAGTCTGTATGGATAGACAAGCTCTTGATGCCTTCGAAATGATGAACACCATGTACGGTTACACACAGTAGTCAAACCACCTTCTTAGCCTCTTTTAGGTTGCTATGGTTATACCTACAAGAAGAGGTAATGACTCAGAGGTCAAGGGAAACTCCAGTGTGGTGTCAACCAAGAGTTCTTTGATGCTCACGTCAACTATCTATTTAGCTTAGATAGAGGCTGGGAGTAGGCCAGAGAATCCACTTACCTTGAAGGTGGAATTTGTTGGAATTAAAAGAGAAAATGCAACGGAAGGAACGGATCATTGACAAACAAAAATTTTCTAAAAACTTTGTTCATCGGGAATAGATATATAATTTTAATTAAAAATAGAAAGCTTTAGGAATTTTACAAACCTTTTGAAGACTATTAGGGTATCCTAGCTTTCCTCTTTGACACCACGATCTTCCAATCTAGGCCTCCACACCAATGGAAAGACAAGTGGGTATCAAACTGCAAGAATACATTTTCCTCACACTTTTTTGAATCTGCTATGTACTCAACACATGAGATAGTAGACCTTTTTTTAGAGAAGAACTCTCAGTTTTTCTCTCAGAGTATTTTGCAAAAGTTATGTGAATGAAAAAAAAAAACTCTTGAGATAATTGTTATCTCTCCTTTTTATATCTAAGCAATTAGTCACTTTCAATTGACTTTCAATATAAAAAATAACCACCATATCATACATATGGGGAAAGGATATAATTTACAGGGTTGTAACCTTTTAACTTTCCCTTTCTTCTTTCTTTTTTCTATATTTCCTTCTTTCCTGAAATAAAAATTATACATATATATATATATATGTAAAGAAGCTCACGCTTTCGTTTAAACGTGATTTCCCTTTTTTCTTTTTTTTTAATAACGAATCACTTTTGATTCGTTTCATATATATATATATAAAGTAAAACGTAAACGTTTACATGAAATGTAAACTTTACGTTCTTCCTTTTTTTTATTTAATATATATATATATATATTAATATATTATAAAAACTCATAAAAAAAAGATTTGGTTCAAAACCACATATATATATATATCTAAATCTACATTAAAAAATAAATTACATTTATTTAATAATAGATTTTAATTAACTAATACTCAGTTAAATGTGACAACATTTATCACATTACATTATGTGTCACAGAGAACATTTTTCTGCGTCACATTAATAACTCAAGTGTGAAATAATTAATTCAGAATTCAATAATTCTAAACTAAATATGTATAATTCATTCTATGCATAAATCCAGTATAGTGTTACAGAGGTGGTATTGGGGACCTATGGACCTATAACCCAAGCTCCAATAAATTTGACAATTAATCAAACTCTTTAATTAATGTGTTAAGTTTATTAGTTTCAGTGTTACTCCACTAAAAACCTAAAACTGAACTCTTGAGGTTATAGTAAAATTACTCAAAGAAAATTAGCGAGTAGTCCATTGATATAATCATTACACATAAATCAGTCCTCCATAAATAGTTCATAATAGGAGCTAGGTTTAATTTTTGTTTACCTCTCTTATTATATTTTTATCCTTGAGTACCAATAATTCTCTAATGAACAGTTAATTCATAATCTTATTATGAACGAGCGCTCTACTGTTCAAACCTTGAATTATCACTCAAGAGAACTATTTTTCTAACTTCTATAGGGAAGGAATGGATTCCATATTTGTATAATATTATTGCCAGCCATTTATTACATTATGTTTCTAAGATGCTAAGTCATGATCTGTGCTTACACAAATCTTACCATGTAAGTCAAAAAACATAATGTCATAAATAGGAGTCTAATAAATACTCAAGATTAAGACTGTCAAATATATGATCATCGTAGTGATAAATTTGAATACTCTATTTGTAACAGATGATTATTAGAGATTCATAATTTATCTGATCTAGTCCTATATAATCTCATTCTATAAAGTACCTCCAATCCAATGTCTTTACATTAATAGTCTGGATAATGACTTATTTCATTCTAGATGAGATTGGACCGCACTTGTAATATTTAATTAAAGATCCCAAACTTTAATTAATTATTACGGACTATTTATATTATTATCTATAAATTTTATTCCTAAGCATATAACACTTATATGCTAAATTTATAGTCACATAAATAATCATGAAATTTTCATGATGTTTATTAATGTATTCATAACACATATATCAACCCAAATAATAACAAATGTCACTTTATTTATTTATTAATAATATATACAATGTCATAGGTTTTAGGGCACCAAACCCAACAAAATTGATGCTCCTATTTATAATGTTGAACATAGATCAGGTGTATGGTAGGTTTGACCAATGACCTGGGTATATCATGGTACAACACCAAGGTGGCAGGTGATAAATATCATGATCTCCTAGTGTGGAGGGTTTCCCATCAAAAAGCTAGAGCAGTGCCACGTGATGGTCTTAAGGTATTACTCACCTCTATATGTGGAAGTGTCGCTATGCTCAACAGAACTGGTTCTTGATCCTGAGCAGAGCATGGTGATTAAACCACTTGGTCTCCACCCTATACGGTGGTCGGCTATAGCAGGGGAGGCCTTTCGATGTGATGATCGATCAGGCAATTTTCAATGATCTTCATGATGGTGCAAAGTCAACATGTGCCAAGCAGGGTGGTCAACATACTCCAAGGGAGATTCTCGGATAACATTTCGAGCACACTCCCAACACAAGTTGTTCAAATTTTTTACTTTTATATGCATTTTTGGAACAAGCTACCTTTTTTGTGCTTATGGAATGGTTTATGATGCCAAGCAAAGCATGGTGATTAGACCACTTGGTCTTCCCCTTAAATAGTGGTTGGCTATAGCAAGGGAGGCCTTTAGGTGTGATGGCAGGTCTGGCATTTTTGGTGAACTTGATAACAGTGCAAAGTCAACATGTAAGGGAGGTTCTTAGGTGGCATTCCAAGCACACCCCTAACACAAGCTGTTCAGGCTTTTGGTTTTTGTAAGCTATTTTAGAACACGCAACCTTTTTGGTGCACATGAAAAGCCTTTTTTATTTACCTTCTTAATCTTATACACTACTACAAGCGAAAAGAGAGGACAACTAGACCATCATATAATCGAGCAACGTAATAGGCTGAAAATATTAGATGATTGTTATAAAGTGTCGTCTAATATCCACCTAGGCAACTAAAAAACGAATGTCTGGACTTTAGACAACATTTTTGCATAAAACCATCATCTAAAGTAATATTTTAAACGATGGTTTTCTTAGAAACTATCATCTAATATCCTAAAAAAATATATTATTTGGTTATTTTTTCCATGGGTGGCCTAATATCCCATGATTATCCATTATTTGGCCCCATAATTCATTGATTTTGGTTAATGTATTCTACGCTTGTAAAAATAAATAATTATAACAAATAAAATATTTAAAACAATTATAAATTAAACAAATAAATTAATAATTCAACGCAATCGTAAAAATAATTCAATAAGCGTTCACATTAACTATAGTTCATGCAATAAAATAGTACTTTACATAAAAAATACAACAAAGTAAAATGCAATACAACAGTAAGAGAACAAAATACAATATAATAAAATCCAAATACAACAATAATGAAATAGTTCAACAAAAAATACAATAAAACATGCATGATTAGTTTTCCTCTCACCTCTATTGGTGCTATCAACATAAGTCCATTCAACATCTAAGCGGACTAAGTGCGAATCATCATTGTCAGAAACATCAACCTCCTCCACTAATGGCAATCCTTTGCTAAAAGATGGAATATAGTTGCATTCATCATCATCCTCATCGCTATCTCTAATTGTTCTTGGCTTCATTTGCATGAGTAATGATAACTCCAAATCTTTTAGATTGGTGGTACATAAAACTTGTTTAGCTTGCAATGCCATGATGAATGGATCATTATTGTAACCTAATGTTCTAAAGTCTACTTCTGTAATGTGGTACTTTATAAAAATAGAGTTTTTTATGTTCTTGAATGTATAAATTTTTACTATGTTCTTGATATTTTTATTTAATTTTATTTCATTTTGATTTTTATATATTTTACTTTTTAATTCATTTATGTTAATTTGATTTCATTTTCATTTATTTTATTCTTGTTTTATTTTAATTTTATTTTGGTCCTCTAATAATCTTAGAGTCTAATCTAATTTCGGTAATTAACTAGAATCGAACACAATCTTAGAGGAAAACAATACTCTACTCCCACTCTATTACTTATGACCATGTATACTTGCACACAACTAAGTTTTTGGTGCTGTTGCCAGGAATCGAACCCCGGTTGTTAGCGCGTGTTGGACTGATTTTACTTCAAATTCAATTTTAAAATTCAAATTCTTTTAAATCCTTTTTTTGACAATCAATCTCCTAAATTCCAATTTTAATCACTGCCACCTAAAAAAAAAGAGAAAAATAACATAACTTGAAGAACAAAATAATAGTAGGAGTAGTAGTAGTAGTAGTAGTAAATTTAATTAAAATAAAATAGAATAAAATCAAATTGACAAAAATGAAATAAAAAGTAAAATATATAAAAATAAAAGAAATTAAATAGAATTAAATAAAAATATCAAGAACGTAGCAAAAATATGTGCTTTCAAGGACATGAATAACTATATTTTTATAAAATTATCACACCCCTAAACTTAATATTTTGCTTGTCCTCAAACAAAAAAAAAAAGAAAAGAAAAGAAAAGAAAAGAAACTGAAAAAAATTAATAATAACAAAAAAATAAAAAAGGACTAAGTACTTTAAATGCATAAATAAAATAACCCTATTTTTCATAGAGTTGTTATAATGTCGTCATTATCAACTTTCACATAGTTATTATTGATCCACTTGCACTTAAAAAAAGTTACTTGCAATTTGCAATAATCAAGTTCAAAAATGTTGTCAACATAAACATAATAGGTTATTATTCCATACATGAGGCTCTTGTCTTTTGCGGAGGAAACATGCATGAAATCAACATAAAGACACATACCACTATTTTGGACTGGGTGCTTCTCATCTCTTTCAAGAGTGTAGAATATATAACCATTTATTGAATATGAACTATATCTCATGACTATAAACGAGGGTCCTTCAGTAAATTTAAATAAGTCTTCTGAGATACATTTGCTTAGAGACTCACGAGTGTTGTTATATATCTATGCTCGTATCCACTCTCTAAAAGTGACATTGTATTCATCTTGCAACTATTTCTCATTCCTTCCTCTTTTGGGATTTGCATATTTTATTTCCTTCATGTCACGAGTATTGTGAAAAACGTAAAGACATTCATGCTCCCATTCCTCATGAGAAATGGACGATGGAGTACTTGTAGACATTGCTTTAGGCTCAATGTTAACCTTCCTTAGCAAATCGATTTCTTTGACATTAGAAAAGTATTCCAAGCAAAATCTATGGCTTCTTTGGCTATGATGGAAGAATTCCATGCAATGCAAGTGGCAAAGTTGTTGCATCAAAGTATGACAATCATGTGTCTTCATGCCAACAAGCTTCAAGTCCTACATTGACACAAACATTTTGAAGAGCAAATACCCTTTTGGAACTTTGACCGAAGACAGCTATTCATAAAACTTTTTCTTCTTGTGTCTCAATAAGATGTACTTTGTCGAAGGCAAATAAATTTGAGCACCCCTTTTCTCAAGAGCTAAGTTAGCTCTTATATTTATTTCGATAAGATCCAATCATGCATAGAGACCGTCTTTAGTTTTGCTATGAATGTGAAGCAACATACCCACTATTGATTAACAAACATTCTTCTCAATGTGTATGACATCCAAGTAGTGGTGAATGAAGAGAGTACTCCAATATAAAAGTTGAAAGAAAATTGATTTCTTCTTTCATGGTCCTTCTCCTACTGGTGCATTATTCTTATTTTTGGTCTTTTAGAAAAATACTTTTATATTCCTCACTATCTCAAACACTTGGAGACCAATCAATGGTCGTAGAGCTCATCTTTCTTCAGCCTTGCCATTATCTACGATATAGATGATTTCATAGGCAAAAATGTTTACAGCCATCGTAAATTGTTTTCTTACCATACTTTAACCGAATGAAGATGTCTCCATCATACAAACAAGACAACCTATTGAACTTTTGACCAAGTACATAGATAGGTTTCCATATATAGAAAACTCTTTAATAGTCCACATCAATATCGATCGGAGTATGAAGGTCTCTTTGTAGTATGCATCTTGGACTTTTGTACCACCTTTCGATAATCTCCTTAACTCATTGATCGACATTGTTAGGTAAACATCAATGTCATTTCTTGGGAGATTAGGTTCAAATATCAACAAAGTTAACATTAAGAACTTTTTCTTCATACACAAGTCTGATAGAATATTATAGTTGACAAGAATGACAGGCCAAGTATTGTGCTTGCTATTAAAATTACCATGAGGATTTATTCCATATGTATAAAAAGCAAGACAAAAATTCCTAACTTCTGCACTAAGTTATGGATTCTCCATATCAAATGTCTTTCATTGTGGCAAATCGGCTGAATGTTTTAACATACCATCATCGATCCTCTTATCATGGTGCCAGGTTAAGTCTTTTGTATAATCTGCTTTGTGAAACAATCATTTCAAGAGTGATTCTATTGCAATATACTGCAACACCTTTATCGGTATAACTTTCTTTTTTCCCCTCTGATAGTTTCTTAGTTTTCTTCCACATAGACTTATTACACACTAGGCATTCATCCAAGTCTTCACACCTTCTTTGATACAGCACACAATCATTCAGGCAAGCATATATCTTCTCGTACTCAATTCTTAGAGTACTCAAACGTCTTCTTTTTTTCATACATGGTTGTTGGTACTTTATCATTATCTAGAAATACATCAAGTATAAATCAAAAAAGTCCCATGAACTTGAATTGGACCAACCACCAAAAACCTTTAAATTTCATTATCTAATCAAACTAGATAGTTTGTTATATTTCAAACCTGCTATGTAACGCTATATTTACATCTTTCGTCATCGTGTTAAATAACTCTGGCCAGTGCATAAGGTCTTTTTTGCATCATTCATCATGTCAATATGACTAACATGGATATTTCTTCTCACCATCGAACATGAAATAGGGACTTCCTCACCATGCCATATCCATATTTGATAAATCCAATCAATACCATATCGATACAAATTAAAAATAATATTTTTTATGACCTTTTCTATTGTTTCCACAATCTATATAAGGACAACAAATCATACTTCTTTTGAAATTAGCCTTCCTAGAGGCCACAAAATATTCAACTCCTTTATTATATTCATCAGTCATCCTAGTAGCATACATCCATTTCTTATCTATAGCTACCAAAGGAAATCAAATTTTATTCAATCTCACAACAAATAATCCAACAATAAATTTAAAATAACTTCTAACAAAAATACAACAACTAAAACTAACATGCCCAAATCAATCATGTTCAATCTCACAACAATTTATTCTAATAATTTATAATGAATTTCAAACAATTTACAATAAAAAAACCCATTTGCAAAACCTAAATTAAACCTAATTAGCTAAATAACTAAAGAAAATTAAAACTAATATGCCCAAATTAATGATCTTCAACCTCACAACAATTTATACAAATAATTTATAACTAATTTCATTCACAAAAAATAAATAAACCCTAGTTAATTAAATAACTAAAGAAAATAACAAATACGAAAAACAATTACCAAACTTGACACTAGATAGTGGAGGGATGGCAACAGAGGCAACGTGAGGCGAGCTCAAGGGCGAAGGTGAGGGTGAGGGGAGGGCGATAGAGACAGCAAGGGCAATGGAGGACGTGCGAGTAGGCAAAGGCGATGAAGAGGACGAGAGTGATGGAGGTGAGGCAAGCGAGGCGATGACAAGGGCAAGGGTGGGCGGTGCCAATAGCGGCAGAGAGGGAAAGGGCAATTGAAAAAAGACTAGGCGAGGAAGAGAGAGAAGACTAGGCCCGATATCAATTCTTTGAATTAGGAATTAAAAGCGATATTAGACGATGATTTCCAAGAAACTGTCATCTAAAGTGACATTTGAAGATAGTTTACAAAAAACCGTCATCTAAACAGAGGTACAAATTTTTAAAAAACTGACTCTTATGTGCTACATGTGATATAATGACTTGTTTTGGGGAACCGTTGTCTTTTAGGCATCGCCTAAACCACAATTTGTTGTAGTGATATTTGTGAATAACAAATTACAAATTCCATCTATATGCTTATATTACATTACTTTTTACAACAATAAAAGTTTTTGACTTATTTATCCAAACTCTTCTAAAATCAAAAAGCATTTTTTTATACACTATCCAAACACTGGTTGAAAAGCTCTAGCTTAGGCTTATCTTTTTTTACTTCTTAAAAGCAAAACATAAGCTATCCCAAATAGGCCCTCATTATAATTTTTTAACTAGCATGGATATAAATGAAATCAGATTATTCATAATAAAATAATCAAGAAAAGCTTTATTATGATATCTTGTGAATTGCATACATTTTAATTTAGTTTACAAAAAATTAATTTACAAAAATTTAATTAGGGTGCCTAGTTATTTTTAAAACACATCATTCAGGTGCCTTAGTATCTTTTTCGGACATAAATAACAATTCGAGACATATTTGGCATACTATATTATACTGTATTGCATTATATTATATTGCATTCAATTGCATTAGAGTTGGGATTCAAAGCTAGGGTCAGGGATAGGATTTGGGATCAGGGTTAGGATTCAAGGTCGTGGTCAGGATTCAAGACTGGTGTCGTAGTCGAGATTTATGATTCAAGACCAAAATTAGGGTCAAAATTCAAGATTCAAGACCATGGTTGAAGTTAAGATTCGGGACCAGTGTTACTGGTGTTAGGGTCAAGATTTTAGGATGGGGTCTAGATCAGGATTTAGGACCAAGGTTGGGGTTAGGGTTGAGGACAGGATTTGGGAATAGGGTCGAGGTTGGGATTCAAGACCAATGTCAAGGTCAGAAATTGAGATCGGGGTTAGGCTTGAAGTTGATATTTGAGATCGATGTCGAGATTGGGGTCAGGGCAAGATTTGGAACCTAGCTTAGGGTCAGGATTTGGGACCGATATTGTGGTCAAGATTCAATGTCAGAGTTGGGACCAGGCTTGGGGTCAAGATTTGGGACCGAAGCCAGGATCAGGATTCGAGGTCGAGCTCTAGGACTAGGGTCGGGGTCCAAGTTGAGATTCAGGGAACCCGACCCCTCCTTCGACCCCAACCTAGAATCCTTACCCTGACCTCAACCTTCGTCCAGAAACTTGACCCTTACCCCAACCCCAAATCTTAACCTTAGTCCTAAATCCTAACCCCCCTGAATCCTGACCCAGTCTTGAATCCCAACAATAGTCTTGGTTTTAAATCCCAATCGGGAATCCCAACACCTAAATCCTAACCGCGAACTTGGTCTCGAATTCTGACTTTGACCTCCACCTTGATCCTAACTTTAGTCCTAAATCTCAACCTTAAAGCTTAACCTTGGTCTTGAATCTCAAATTTTGAATCTCGATCTTGACCTAAATCTTGATCTAGAATCCCAACATCGACCCCGAATCCCAACTACGGGCTCGGTTTGGAATTCCACCTTGACCTTGGCCTTGGTCTTAAATCTCAACCTCAAATCTTGACCTTGACCTTGGTCTCAAATCCCGGCCCTAACTCCAACCCTGAAATTGATCCTGAATCCTAAACCCAACCCCGACGTCGATGCTAGTCCCAAATCCCAACCTAGAATCCCTACACTGACTTTGAATCTTGACCGTGACACCGATCTCAAATTTTGACTTTGACCCAAACCCCGACCTTGGTCTCAAATCTCAGCCTTGAATCCTAACCTCAACCTCAATTTTGATCCTAAATCCCTTCCCTAGCCTCGACCTTGGTCCGCAATCTCGACCCCAACCTCGGTCTTGAATCCTAATCAAAAATCCCAACCCCCAGGCCTAAATCCTTACCAACCCCAACACTAGTCTTGAATCTTGACCCCGACCCTTGTTCCTAATCCCAACCCGACCTTAGTCCTTAACCCTAACCCAAAATCCCACCCCGACCCTGACCCTTGCTTCAAATCCTGACCTTGACTTTGACATCGATCTCAAATATTGACCCCAACCTTTGTCCCAAATCCCAATCCTATCCCTGATCCCAACCCCAACCTTGACTCCTAATCTCGACCCCAAATTCTGACCCTAACCTTAGTCGCGAATCCTAACCTTAACCATAGTCCTGAATCTTGATCTCAATCTTGAACACAAATCCAAATCCCAGTCCCGAATCTCGACAGTGACCCTGAATCCTGATCATGACCTGGGTCTCGAATACGAACTTCAATCTGACCCTAGTCTTGAATCCTAACCCCAATCCTTGTCCCAAATTTTGTCCTTAAATCCTGACGCTGACTCAAATCCCAAATCTTGACCTTAAACTGAAATCCTGACCCTAGACCCCATTCTTGAATCTCATTCTAAAACCTCAACTTTTATGTCAATTTTTAATATATTTTAAATATTTGATTGGTTTATTAATACGGACTTTTGGTTTAAATTATATAATGTGGTCTAATATAGAAGTTTTTGGTCGTATTTGGTATAATGACTTATATTGTATTAATTTTCAATTTCGTATTAAATAGTATAGTACATGAATGTCACCAAACATTGTATTATTTTTAAATAATACAATATAGAGTGCTAATACAAGAAACATGTTTTTATGAAAAAAGATCTAAAATAAAAGGGGAAAGAAAAAGAAAAAACTAAAACCCATAGAATCTATATGTTCCAAACTGAATCTAAGAATTAAAATACAAAATATAAAAATAATATATGGAAAATGGACTATGTTAGAGCCATAAGAGCAGATGTGGTTGAACTGCTTGAGGTTGGGAATGATTAAAGCTGGCTTACTACTTACGCAAGGTTGAGGGGCCCAAGGCTTGGCTCACACAAGGGCAGGGGCAGTGGTGTCTTACTTTCAAGTAGTGCCTGGATTTCACGTTTGGGGGATGGTACACGTTAGAGGCATTTTTGTAGATATGGGTTTATTTTTTAATTTTTATTTTCATATTTGAGTTCTCTTATTTCAATAAATTGATTTTATCATTTTAGATTTTGTTGATGCTTACCAATAAATGGTGGTGATTCAACACCACGTGCGGCTGTGCATGTTATTCGGACGACTCTTTTTTACTCGTCTCACCCTGCTTAGACGTACTTGCAACAAGAGGAAAGATGCTTTAGAGGTAAGAGGGGGGACACCAGTAACTACCAGACAAGAGCTCTCCGACACATAAGGCAAGCACTGCTTGACAGAAAATGGAAGCTAGTTAGTTGGAAAGGAGCACATTGGCCTCAAGCTATAGTAAATGAGCTTTATTTATAGGTTGCTACTTGAATCGGGTGTTAGGTAGGTTTTACCCACAACCTACGTGTCACACAAGGTCTGTCAAAAGGTAGGTGACATGTGTCATGGTTCCCACCGATAGATTAGCCTCCTTCTAACATTATGAATGTGGCCATCTATTGGCTTCTCGTGGCGAGTGGCAGCTTGTTTGTAGGCTCTAACAACCCGACCCGAGCACGTGCTAGTCCGAGGAGGTGACAACTTATGCCACAGCTAATAGGGGCCCTGTTGAGCACCTCGGACATACATGCCGAGCTCTGGGGTTGGTATTACGCTTCTTGAAGCATCTGCCTACCTTATTTGCCGAGCCACCGGGATCTGCTCCTCAAGAACCATGCCAAGCACACCCCCAACAGGTATATTGGCGGGGAATTGGATCTTTTTTTGTTGTTTGGTGGTGTTCAAAGTAAGATTTGATTTGTTTTTTATTGCCCATTCTATGGTTTGAGCATCTGTATAGTAAACTTCCTAAACTATGGGAAGTCTTTTTCTCCTAAAATAGGTTTGAAAAAAACTATGGGATATCGATGGCAATGATGTGTGAACATGCAATGGAGCAATTGAACAAAAAGGGCACAGCTTTGTTGCATAGAGGTCAATTAGACTGTTATTTTCCATGTATTAAGTTTCCTTTAACCTTGGTAGAACTCTTCTCCAAGGAAAGAAGACTTCCTAGATCTAAAATTTGGGAAAGGATTACCTAAAACACACACACACACACAAAAAATATATATAAAGGGTTGGTCTTACGTCCGGTGGCTGATGTCATCTAGACATCTATTTCCATTGTTGGATGAAGGTCGAACATACATGATTTAAAGAGGGGTAAACTAAAGAAAAAACAATGGAAATAGGTACATGTGAAGGTATTAAAGAATCTATGAAAGTCTAACAAATATTTTAAAAAAATGTAGACTACTAAATTAAATGTTGTTTACATCATTTATGTAGTCTTTTTCTTTTCTTTGTTTTCCTGCTTTTAATTTATTCAACGCTTTTCTTTGAAAGGTAGAATTCTTCCCCAATTTAGCACCTTAATATCATTTGTTTCTTTGTAATTGTGATCCATCGTAGAATTCTGTTGCACCTTCATTTTGTTTTGACAGTCGGTGAATCTTTCTGTTTTCAATAGTCGAAGACGATCTCCATCACCAGAGCTCCATGAGGTGGATCCAATTAATGGTGGAGCTTTACAAGCAAATACGCGATAACGGCATGAAGAACAAGCTCTTGTTGCCGGCGAAGCTATTGATAGGATTGTGAATAGATGTCTTGGGATATGCTCATTTGGAATTGGGGTCTACCATGGGAAAAAAGAATGTTTTTTTTTTTTTTTTGGTGCATTTTGGGATTTATGGATCTAGGTTGTTGCCAATTTGACCTAAGAGAGAAACAATTTGTTCATTTGCAAAAGGGGAGAGAAATTTCAAATTAATTTTGATCAGTTTTGCTTTGATTTGTTGATGCCATGATTCATCGTGTTAGAAAGGGGGAAAAAACAAAGGCATGGTAGAATTGGCCTTGTTTTCGAGGTCAAAAATTTGAAAAATTATCTATGAGTTTGAGAGTTTAATTTCTCAAAAAATGAAATTTGTTGTGAAATTTGATTGTTGGTGATGAAATAAGGGAAAATGGTAAATTTTTGTTTATACAGTTAAGAAAGAGATGGAGCAGAGGTAGAGGAGTTAAGAGAGTTGTGGTGTTGAATCAATCGAGAAAATGATTTCCTCTACTTTGTTATACTTGCCACTTAGTGCAACTTCTGCCAAAATTATACTAATTGCAAATTCTTAAATTTATTGCTTTCCTTTAGACAAGTCACTAAAAATCATTCCCAAGATGTTCTAACAATTGAAATGGGAAAGAGTTGCAAAAAATAGATTTCTTGGATAATTGTTAGTTTGCTCTATTTTAGAAAAGTAAATGAATGTTTACATTTAAGTATTTCTTAATTATATTTTTCGTGATTACTTCTCAAATAAATATATAATGATTACCTATTTAATTAGATAAAGTTACATATTATTGTATTTCAATTCATTGATTCTTTTGCTTTACGTCTCTTGTAGTCTATGAGAGATTAAAAACATATTTTATTCATTTTCTTATTTTTTTATTCAATTAAGGTTATTTTTTACTTCTAATCTAAATTTAATATTATCCACTATTTTAAGTCCATAGTCTTGCCAATCAGTAATCAATAGTGTCCTGCCCAATAACATCTGCATGTGTGTCAAAATATTTGCCCACCATCACACAAATCAATGCTGGATCACATTGATTCAAGAATTGTTTGGCTTTGTCTAACGTCTCGCACGTTCGGACCGTCCGAACCTAACTTTTGCCCTTTTTGAATTTTTTTGGTCTTTGATTGCTAATTTTGTTGCTTGTTGATGGAGTTTTATATAAATGATAAAGTGGCTTTTCTGTACAAGTCACCGCTGGGTGTCGGTAAAAGTATGAATTGGACAGGGTGGCATCTTGAATTATTGAAGTCGTACATCGGCCTGGATTTGTAATTTTCTTTTCAACTAATTTTGCGCGCATAGGCCATTAGCTGTACGGTGCATGATTTATAAAGACGACAATAACAAAAGGATACTCGAAACATAACAATTTAGAGTTATGTTTATGAAATTTGATCACTATATTTGGTCTCAAAAAAATTGCAGCATATCTAATTTTTTGAACTAATATTTAGACCTCAAATTCCACTGTGTTTTGTACGGTTCAGGAAGCATTATAGTGTATTTGCATTAATCGGACGGAATTAGTGTTGCATTTTTTTTAGTCTTTTCAAGTACCTATAATGTAGATTTTTTTTTTTGAACCCTGAAGGATGATGAAGCTTTTTTATGTAATTAGACATGCAAAAGAAAAAATTTTATTATCGTCGAAAACCATATGATATAATAATAAGTTGTAAGTTGTTAATATTGATTCAACGCATATAATCTCGTTAATCTAGTACTTGATATAATTAGTACCCATTTTTCAACATCGGCTCAACTTTTGTTGCAAAAAATTGAGCTCCACAATTTGCACATGGTTTTCAAGTAGTACTATATCCATGTTACCTTATAACCCAACAAATTTATAATAAAGAAATTGAATCATTATTATCCATACACCAATGTGAAATAGCATAGTAACATGTATATTATTTGGCACGTAACGTTTGAACCATTTTTTAAGGCAGTTCATTATTCATTCTTGTTTCGAATCGGATTTAGAGCAGATATAATGGTGTTTTTCATGTCAGCCAATTAAGTGCTAATTAGTAATTAATTAATTGTGATAAGCGCTTGACCAATAATAATTCGGCAATAATTTTTTCCGTTCGTAATTAAGAAGATAAACATATAATTCTGTTCAATGTATGAGAGACGCATGCATGAATGAAGATGTGCCTGTTTGGAATTTGTGTGTTAGGAGCGTTGTGCCAATTTTCCTCGTGCAGATTAGTGTGTATTGCAAAATATGTATTAGCAGTAAGGTTTTTAGTGTAGAAGTCATACATATATCAAAAGGTGCTGTCCAATGCAAGTGATGAAGCAATTTTAGAGCTTTGTAGAACGATGGATTTGATATCAAATAAATCAAACAATTATCATCCACCCAGCGGTAAGAATGTCAAATATCAATAAAACAACCGACCAAAAACATTTCGTGTCACGCCCTGAAGTACGGGAGGTGACGTGGTAGATTAATAAAGTTAATTAAGTGAAAATTTAGTTAAAAATTTGGGTTTTAGAATAATTTTTATTAGTAAAAATGTGATAATTTTAAAATCGTTTATTTAAAACGAGCAGTTATGATATTCAAACAAATAAAATAATAAAATAAAATAAGCGTTAAGGAAAACAATAAAAATGTAGGATGAGACGAGAATGAGTCCCACTGGCCCACATCTTGTGCACACACACAGTACTGACAATATTGCAATACAACCACAATCCAAAAATAAAGAAAGTTAAGAATTTACATGCATTGTTTTGCTATAATACAACCTACCAAAATCTTCTATTGGTCGCAAGTCAGGTCAGCGGACTCTTCTCCGATTCTAAGCTGATATCCACCTATGGGGTAAGATTTTAAAACAAATAAAACGTGAACGAAAGGCTTAGTAGGATTATTTATTTAAAACATTTAGTTTGGAAAGAAATTTCATTAATCAAATAAACATTTAGAAAATAAACTTGAATGAGTAAATGAATAAATAGACAAATAAATGATTAAATAATTAAATAATGAAATAAATGTAGAAATAAGGATCCAACAAAAACTTTTCTTACCAAAGTAATTTTATAAGTCGACCAGAAAGAATACCATTTTCTTTTCCTCAGCAAATCATATGTAATTCACCACCATAGTGGTCTAGCTGGGTTTTAGGACCTGCCCCCAAGGTCGCATACTACAGGACCTGATCTCTGATATGGCGTCATGCCCCAAATTATATATATATATATATATATATATATATCCTTTCATAATTATTAAAATCTCTTTTTACCAAATATGATCATTTACATTCATTATGAGGTTTATTATTAAAATCACCTCAATTCTACCATTTATGAAATCAGTAAATAAGATCCTTTTTCAACCAATCATTGAAAATATTTTTGTTAAAAATTCACTTGAGGCCAAAATATTTAAAATTAGCTACCAAAGAAGGGGTAGAAGTCCTACCTCGATGCTAGTGCCGGTGTCCCACACCATAATCCCGGTCTGCTATACGTTAGCTCCGCAGATCTACGCACAACCTTAAATGAAAACTAGGTCTATTAGTATCTAACCCGAGATATCCTAGGTTATTAAATCATCTCATGGTGTCCTAGTGTACCACTTAGGTTTATAAAATTATTTTATAAAGTGGGAATTTCAATCAAGGTTCAAAACGATGAAAACGGGTGAAAAATCACAAAATTTCACCATGCCCGGTCAGCCTGCCGGTCGCCTTGGTTCGGCCGGCCGAACTGCATAGTTCGGCCTACTGGAGGTCTAAGTCTGGTCGGCCGAACTTTTTCAAGTTTGGCCTGTCAGTCGAATGAATCCGACCTGCCGAATATGAAGTTCGGCCTGCCGATTTGGAAAAATTTTAGAATTTTCCAAGCAAGGGTCTCGGCCTCCCTAAGTCCAAATCTTCAATTTCAACCTGTTTTCTCAATTCTCATGCATGGGTAATACTCAAAATTGATAGAAAAACATAGTAGATTACTTTTTGATGCATTAAAACAAGTTTTAAACAAAATTTTTAGAAAAACCCAAAAATGAGAAAAATTGGAGAAAAATAAAAAATCTTGATTTAAATCCGTTTTTGATTAAACAAAGTTTATATTCTAGCTAATCTAAGTTCATCTAACCTGTATTGAAGGTTTTCTAAGCTTAGAAATGCTTAGATTTCAAAATGCAAGAAAAATTGAAAAAGTTTAGAAAATTTGAAACTAGCCTCGAATCAAAACTTTAAATTGAGTTTTTAATCATCCAATCGGGTTCCCGAGCCTTCAATCCACAATCCCGAAACTTGAAATCGAATTTTTGTCCCAAAAATTTAGAGAGAGATTGAGAGAGAGACAAACCGAGAGAGAGAGTGAGAGTGCATGGGAGAGAGAGAGGAGAGAGAAAATGAGGAAGAGGGAGAGTGAGGTGAAATAAATAGAGAAAGATAGAGAAAATTAGTTGCACAAAACCATGTGCAACAACGCATTGTTTTCAGATAAAAGCTACTTGGTATTTAACAAATCATTTTATTAAAATTTAAAATAACAATTAAAATTAATCAAGAGTAATTAAAATTATTAAAAGAATAAAATAACACAAATTTAGAAATTCCACAAAATGATCAAATTAAGTTTAACATAATCCTTATGGCACACTAATCTACCATTTTACATTCTAATAACACTTAATAAATTTCAGGGTGTTACATTTCGATCACAATCGACTTAGAAACATGGCACTAAACTTACATATAAACAAAATCAAATGCACCAATAACAAAATGTCACGCCCGAAGATTGGGAGGTGATCTGGCTGATTAATTAGTTTAATTAAGTCAAATTTTAATTAAAATCACAAATTAAAGAATTCAATCAATTAAGAAAAATGAGACAATTTAAAACTTTTTAAGATGATTATTATATTAATAAAACAAGCAGGCGAAAAATGAAGTAAAATAAAATAAAGAAAAGGGCATACGTGTCGGGTCCCACCGGGTTCACATCTTATGCACACACATAGTAACGACATAAATTAAATTTTATAACCACAGTCCAATGGTAAAGAAATTAATATGATACATGCCTTGATTACTTAATACAATTAACCTACTCGGGATCTTTTACTACTCGCGAGTCCGGTTGGTGGACTCTCCATCGATCCTAAGCTGGATTCCACCTAGAGGGGACAAGTTTTGAGAACAAATAATAAGTGAGCGAAAGGCTCAGTAGTGTAACAACCCGATATTTGAATGCATTGAAAATGCATTAAATTAAGGATTATATTAAGAAGAAAAACATGATTTAAGGAAAAATACTATATAATAACATGAAAATTATACGGTATTAGAATAATACAGTGTAAGAAAATACACTGATGAAATTATGCAGTATAAAATTACACCGCAAAAGTAATGTAGTGTAAGAATGAGACTGTTTAAGGTCACGCAGTATAGAATTAGACTATGTAGACCACAAAATTTGTATAAAAGTGAAGAGAGAAAAAGAAAAAAAAAGGAAAATTAGGATGATTATCAGCTCTCTCTCTCTACTTTCTCTCTCTACATTTACTCTCTCTCTCCACAAAATTTAGTTTGAGAATTTGAGCTCCGTTTTTGATACCTCCCACACCGTTGGAAAGCTCTCGACGAGCTGAGCTCAACGGTGTGTCGAGCAGCCTTAAAGGCCGTTGGAGGAGGGCTCACGCATCGCCTAAAGTGGTGGTGAGATCTATTTTTTTTGAGCTAATTTCTCCTCCATCCGACCACCAATCGACGTGATTTTGGTGTCTATCGACTCAGTGTGAAGAGAGGAGCAAGAGGGTATCTTTTTCCCAGCTCAATTCTAGCTGGAAACGCCTTGTCGGAGCTGCCCTATCTCCACCGTCGCGTCGCCTGAGGTGCACCACCGCCCCCATTTGATTCAGACGGCGATGGGGAGTGAAACCCCTCGCCCAATTGCACGACCTATTTGCGTCCAGCTGGAGTTCCACCTTGCCCCGTCGTCGCCATCATGAGGGTTGTCAATTTTGAAGCTCCGGCCACCATCGTGGTCAATTGACCTCACGGTTATGCTCAGAGGGCCTCAAGGAGCAAAAGCTCCACCTTGATTTTGGGCAACCACCACGGGAGGGTGGAGAACGGTCTTCAGCACCTAGCGCCATCATGGGAGCCTCGGGGACGCCGTTTTAGGTGGTGTTGAGCAACCCTACCATAGGGGAAATGCTCAGAGGCGGATGGGGAATGATCCCCTAACCCAATTTCACGGCATCTCTGCTGGAAATAGGAAATCAGAGCCACCGTTTTAGGCCAAGGAACTCCTGCCTGATTCGAGCAGATAGAGGCCAAATGGAGTAAAATTGACCCCACCAATAGACTCATGAGGGTCAATTTAAGGGGGGTAGGCTTAAGCCCAGCCATCAACGGGGCCGTTTGAAGCTGGTCAACTGTCGATCAACAACGATCAACGGTCGATCAAGGGCCATTTTGGGACTTTGTGATCCAGACCTCCGATTAACGATCCAAGATAGCCTCCTGACTTGTTTTGATGCTCTGAATGCAATGGTGACCTCTGTTTGAACTAATTCCACTCTGATGAAAATCGTCCAGTACCGATTGTATGCGGATCGAGGCGATTCAGACTACATTATCAGAGTCCAAAATGACATGTTCAAGAATGTATGATCTCCAGGAAGCACTCCTAGCCATTCATGGTCGCTCGAGGAGCACTGCAGAGGATGCTTCACATACTGTAGATACAGCGAGGTACAACTGGACCCGCTTAGCTCAGAGTCCAAGTAAGTAGCAATCTCGCTTACAATGTGAATCATTTAAAGTAAATTGTTATAGATGCCAAGTTTCAAGGATTTAAAGTTAGACAAGGAATGAATGAAAGAAAATGAGGTTAAGGGCAAAATGGTCATTTTATGAAAAATGGCCAAAATGGACCCGAAACGCCCGACGTTGAGAAACGTTTCTTAGTGATGATTTTTCCATATTATGTATGTAAGGGAATGTTAAAGTTAAGTAATGAGTTGGGTTAAGTTAGGAAATGGACGAAAAACCCGTCAAGGGTAAAAACGTCATTTTTACAAAAACGGCTAAAACGGAGTCGAACACTCCAATTTAGCATAATGTTATTAGACGAAAGAATTTCTATAATACGCTAAGTAATGTGACTGTCATGTGTGACGAGAGTTTTAATAAGGAAGTTTAAGTAAACGTAAGGTAACCCAGTGGGTTACAAAACTGAGGAAAGAAAAGACAAGGGTAAACCGACAGTATACCAAATTGTGAACAAGGGGAAAGAATGTTTAATGTTTATGTTTTATTATCAATCGAGTGGATTGATAATAAAGAAAGTTAATTAATAAGTCGGCTGTCGTTTGTTCAGGACACGGAAGCCGGCTAATGGAAGGAAAAGGAATGAGAAAGGAACGAGATAAGAAAGGAATAGAGAACGCTAGAGCATAGTTCGGGTGAGTTCAGACCTCACCTATAGCATGTAGTAAAAGATTTTCAAATACTTATTTATATGTTCACAAATGTGTTTGCAATTGCTTTGCAAGTTAATTTTAAAGTATATTTGCATTTATTATGCAAATGGTTTTAAAGTTTAAAACAAGATTTGCAATGAGTTTGCAATTGTTATGTTTAAATTCTATTGCATATTGATATGCATAACATGTTTAAAAGTACAAGTTATGATTTTTAGAATATTTTAAAGTATGTTTTTGCATTTTGACGACGCATAGTATTTTATAAATTTAAGTTATAAGTGTTATGATGCATTTGTGATGCATTAAGTTAAGTTTCAAAATAAAAGTTATGAATGCATTATATGTTGCATATGTTATGCAATAAGTGTTAGAGTACATGTTATGACTTGCAATGTTAGACATGTATGCCCTAAGGAGTAAAAATGTAATGAGTTTTTGAAGACATTTTTATCAATAAAGAATTCATTTATTATTCATATACCAAATCTTGTCCTCTTTATGTTCATAT